>JBAMBQ010003591.1:0-45693 GCA_037044495.1 Stegana nigrithorax
GGCATGGGCATGGGCATGGGCGCAGGGTATGACGCGTATGTGCGCACGTATTAACCATCCATGAACTGTATCGAAATTATTTGCTGTTTGAGAGGGGGTTTGAGTTGCGTTGCGTTGGGTTGGGTTGGGTTGGGTTAGTTGGTTGGCTGTTGTTGTTGTTGTGGTTGTTGTTATTGCTGTTGCTATTGTTGTGTTGATGTGGCGTTGGGTCGTCTTGGCCTGGCCTGGCCTGGCTTGGCTTTACTTGGCGTTAACTTTGCTTAACTTGTCGCAGCAATGTGCGCAGGTGAACTTGTTTAGGTTTTAGCCGATATTTGGCACTTAGAATGACGTCGAAAAAAAATGTATAAGTAAAATGAAAAAATAACCGTAAAAAAAGGCGACGAAAAGTTCGTCTGACTTTTTAGCTGCCGCTGCTGCTGCCAGCCTATAATTATTGGATTTTGTTTAACACATGACGACTAAAACAAAACAAACCAAAAACAAAAAAAAAACATAAAAATACAAAAACAATTTTAAATAATAATAACAAAAAACCAAAAAAAAAAAAAAAAACAAAAAAAATTCTATTTAAGTACGTTTGCCGTTGATGTTTTAAAGTGCAGCATTATATTTTTTTTCTTTAAGTCTTTTTATGTATATATTTTTTTTTTGCGCACATAAAAAAAAATATTAACGACTTGGTTGGTTGCAAAGCCCGGCCACAAAACCAGACTAAAATGAAACTAAAGTCTGAGGTTGGCCTACAAAATGTATAAAGCGACAAACACAACAACAACAACAACAGCATAAACAATTGCAAATATGCAACAATAAGCAAATAAAATCAAAAACAACAACAACAAGAACAACAAATATGGCAAACGTCAGTTGTAAGTCATGTTTTATGCGTTCGCAATAAAAAATAAAAAATAAAACCGAAACCGAGCCACAAAATTTAACCGAACTAAAGCAAAGCTAAATCACAGTGAAATAAAATAAAAATAAAAAAAAGGAATAAAACAAAAAATAAAAGAAACAAACCAAAAAGTACAAAAACCGACGCAACACATTTTCAAATCGTAAATTTTTATTTAAAATGCCGCAAAGTGCATAATAAATATATAACAGCAACAACAACAACAACAACAACTAAATGTTGTGCATCATTACCAAAGAAAAAACAAAAAAGGCAGGAAAATGAAAAGGCCGCCGTGTGTTGGGTCACTCTGCGCAAGCCTACACAGTTCCTAAGTCGTAAAGAGCTAATAAGGCACATATAAAGGCGCAGGTGGCCACAGTGGCAGGTCACATGCTGACAAGTGCTGTCCACCTGGCAAAGAACTATTGCTGAGACTTGCTTGCCTTGGACATGTCTTACTCGTGTGCATGGCTACCGCCGGACAAGTGAAAGATGGTACCGTGCAACACGAAAAATGTCCACCCATAATGACGCGCGTTAGAAAATTGGTTCGATGGGTCGCTGCTGACTTGGCTGCCAAACTCGTGAGCCTGTCAACACGAGTCAACAAAATTTCGCATAAGCACTTAATATATAAGATGTTTGCATTGTCTGCCGATGAGGTTGTGTCTTTAGCGTCTATGGAATCCTGAAACTTGGCATTGGAACCGTATGCTGGCAGCGTGAAACGATTTAAGCGATGACCACTCAGTTGGAGCTGCATTTAGACAAATAGACAACGCTTGCAAGAAAGTCTAAGTATATTTAACATAGATGCGAGTATCCTTTGTAGCTTATGAAATTTTTCAAAAAAGAAAAACTCGTCTCAAAATGGTGTTGGCAGAATTGCCCAACAAAATATTAACACACAATAATAATGTAAAGGCAGTTCGATTTGCCACTACTCTGCTTTTTTTTCAAATGAACACTAAGATTTTCAACGAGGTAAGCATGCCAGGGTTATGGATCTGATGCTGTCTGCTAGAACGTATTCTGGCTATTCAATAAGCGGCGGATTTTTCATATTGCATAGTCCAGATCGACAAAGCACAAGTGTCACTTACACCATTGTGCAGCAATGCCGTCGCTGCGTATGTCTGAGCGCTGCCTAACTGGCTGTCATAGCTATGCCGTCGCTATGAATTGAGTTGCAGTGCCGTCGGCATCAGCAGCTGGATTTTCCTTAACATTTTCACATTATCATGGCTTTACGCAATTCAGCATGTTTGCAGTGTGAGCATACCTTGTGTTGCGTATAAATTTTGAAGCGGTTTAGTTAAGTCACAGTGTCAGAACATTTACCGCCGGCAGCACAATGCAGTTCTGTTGGCGTATGCGGCGTATACGCAATACTCGCGACGGCCATTTTGTGGTAAGCGAATTTTTGAATTTGCCGTGACATTTTGAGACGGTAGCAGGTTACTTTTGTTTTGTTTTTTTTTTTTTTATTTTGTTTTTCTGCTACTGTTTCTGCTTTGTTGCTTATTCTTTTAGTATTGACACACTAATTTTTTTCATTACGCGTTGGAATATTTAACGGCTGTATTTCACATAAGACATTTTTCTAGCGCCACGCAGACCAACGGGCAAGCGTTGAAATTCTCGAATTGTTGTTGAGTGTAAATCCGACGCACGTAATTAACGCAATTAAAATCAAAACATTAATGACCTGCTCGGCAGTGCAATGCACATACTCGTAAATACATTCAATGTGCTCAGCTCATTGTGGAGCGCGCTCCTACCACACACGGCACAAGCCAACCGCCGCTGCCGCCCCAAGGTGCCGTCGTGCAACAACCAACACAATTGCAAGTATTGAGTGCTAATGAAGAAGAAGTAGCAGCAGAAGCAGAAGCAGAAGAAGCAGCAACGGCTGAAGATAAAGACGAAGTGCTAAAATGGCAGCAACGCTGGGCGAGACGTACAGACGCAGAGTTGCATGAACGGAACAAGAAGCAGCAGTAGCAGCAGCAGCAGCAGCCGCAGTTGCTGCATTGGCAAAACGAGGGGAAATGTGCTCAGTGCGGAGTGAAACTCAAACGCCTACGCATAGCATACAGTACCGGGGGCCGGCACTTGGGCTGCTGTATAACATTCATGTGCTCAAGAAAATCACTCTCAAACTGTAGGCTAAAATTCCACAGTGAGCAGAGCGAGAGCAGTTATATAAAAGAGCGAAAGCAAAAATATTGTGAAAACCACTCAGCGCCATTTTGTTTTTTTTTTTTCCTAGCGTATGCTTACTTAATTTTTTTGTTTTTGTTTTTTTTTTGCCGTTGCTATTTTTGATGTTTGGCTCTTAGAATAAAATGGAGTCAATTGGTTGAGTGGAAAATTACTGCAACGGCAACAAAATCAAAACCAAAAAACGGCAGCAATAGCAAACAATGAGAGCGAACACAATGGCGCCACATAGAATTGAGTGAAGTCTGATGCTGAGACCATGCTTTACACTTAAACGAGCGATTTGCTCGTGGCGAGCTGTGGGAGAGCTGCGGTGAGCAATATTTGGCATTGCATGCGAGAGGGTTGCACTAAACTGGCCCCATCTTGCTTGCACGCTGTTCGCAGCATAGGTGGGAGTGAGCACGATATACTCGTAGAGTATGAGTGAAAGCACACAAAAGTGCTTGCAGCCCTGTGTGACTTGAGTGCATTGCCTAGAACTGCACATTTTTTGACTTTCAACATCGCACACAACCTGTCTGTGTGACCCATGGGCAAAGACAAGTGATGAGAATTTGCACGGCGAGCCGCCACACATACCTGCTAAAGATTGCAAACGAAATTGCAAACATTTCATACTTAGTCCCTTATTTTTTGTCGACACCATGTATTCGATTGACAAAAAAAAAAAGACAAAGAAACAAGAAGAAATATTATGCTGTGGTGCGTATCTGTGTGTCATCATCGCTGAGAGGATGCGTGCGCACGAGTAAGCGTAGTTCGGCCCGCGAACAACGTTTGCGCATGGAGCAATAAAAACACCAAAACCCAAAATCAAAAAAATTAAATAAAAAATACCGCTCAGATAGACAAAAAATAAAGAAAAAAAAAATTGAGAAAAAAAGACACAAAATTGTCACCCTGCGCCGTTAAGTAGGCTATGAAAAATGCTTCTACTGCAATATGAAATGGCGACAATGCTCGCAAATAATCATAAAAACCTCAAATAAATAAAAAATGGAAAATCTTTAAAAAAAAAAACAAAAAAAACAACACGGAAAAATTAAATGCTTTAAATGAGTAAAGCTTAAATTTTTTTTAAATTAAGTTGAACAGTTTTTTGTATTTCGTTATTGTTTGGTTTTTTTTTTTTTTTTTTTCAAATTCTCTTGACTCATTGCAATGCAAGTTTTCCACTTAGAATTGCAGTAGACAGTCGACGTGCTTGTTGTTGTTTGCTGTTGCGGCTGCTGTTGTTGTTGTTGTTGCCCAAAAGGCGTTGCTGCGTGCGACATTTGCCGGAGTCTATTCGTAACGCTATATCTGTGTGTGTGTGTGTGTGTGTCAGTATATGTGTGTATCTGTGCATGCAATTGCAAACGTGTGTGCACGTGTACATGAATGTAGATGAGCATGGCTGTGTTGCCGTATGGGTATTTGTTTTGCGGCGCTCCATTTAAAGCTTTAATTACTTGCTCGTTAATTGCTGCAATCATGTTTTAAAGCACGTGCAAAGTTTGCCACTTTTGGCATTTCCGCTTCCGCTTGCACTTGAAGCGACAACTGCCGGAGTTTGTGTGTGCTCCCATTCGTGCTTGTGTTCGTGCTCGTGGCCGAGTTCGAGTTCGAGCTAAGTAGTATGCTTCGATAACAGCTCCGAGAAGTTCGTTTTCGTTTGCAAGTCGATGCCGTGGCACACATGCAGCCATGATGGCTTAGGCCTAAACATGACCCGGCGCTACTAGATGTGGCTGCTTAGTGTGCACACTTGAACGTTGCTGCAAGCGTCGTCTGGCCATTTTGACCACAGTCTTTGTCCTGCAGTTATTTGTTGCTATTGTCTCTGCTCCATTTCATGCACACGCGAATATTTGTTAAGATTTTCGCTTGCATTGTAATTATGCTGTGCTCACGAAGTGTGTCGCATTGTTAAGTTAAGCTTCAAATTATGGGAAAACAATTGAACATTGTGTGTTCCTGATTGAACTAAGCGTAGCATGTGGCAAATTGTATAAGCATATGTTATCGCATATGCATCATCGAACTTATTTTCAGGCTAATGACAATAATGCATCTTAGTATAGATGTACATATCAAGATTAGCGTCTTTGGTGTTTTTAAGAAGGATTATTTTGGTGCCAGTGTGTAAGTAGCGGCAAAACTTGACCGTGCAATATAAGCAAATCCCTTGTAAATCGAATACAATAGAATCTCGTGGCTCAATTTAATTGAGTTCGCCTATTACACACTTAATTTTTGACTCATACTCGTATTGATTTTGATTTTATTTATAACTTAAATTTCTGCGCTTTGTTTTTGGCTTTAAGTTTCTTGTATTTTTATATGGAAATATTTGATTATCAAAGTAGCGAATTGTTGTGTTGTTCTACAAAATTTTCGTTTAAAGATTTGTAGTATTTTCTTTTTTCTTTGCCTATTTTCCTAGCAAGAGGGTTAAAAACATTAAAATGCACTGAAAATGAACTGTGTAGTATAAAAAAATGGTATTGTACATTTATTACTATATCATCACTTTGCGATAAACTGTTTGTAGCATCTCAAGGTAAATTTTTCATGAGTTCTTTTAATTAAGTGCCGGTGTAAATATTTGTCCGTGCCTCGATTTGACGTAAGCAATAAATGTCACTACTATCAAAAGTATTTCATACTAACTATTCTTTGTTTCCCATTCGTGCATATGTTCTTGATATTCCCACTACTAAACCAATAATGTACTCATGTATGAAACCATTTCTCTAGTTCAGTCATTTGTGCATTAAGTCAACATTTTGTTTGTCAATGTCTGTAATCATTCCGTCATCTTTATCTCACTCACAATTGTTCATTGTGTCCAACAGTGCGAGTAGTAAGCTGCCATCAATCCATGTGAGTGAGTGAGTGGTGCTTTTTACTAATCGTCAGTCAGTTACTTTCGTTTCGTTTCGTTTCATTCCGTTTCGTATCATTTCGTTTTGCCTTCTCCAGGCAAAAAATAATATGCAAAATGAAATTGCGCAAAAATGGAAACAACAAAGAATATGACAGCAAACTTTTTAGCACATTTCTTTGCATAAATTTTGGGCACAAGAATGCCTTCGCTTACAATTGGAGTTTTCGTTTTGCCTAATGTCCGCCCACACAGCCAACCGCCCACAGTCCACAGCCCGCCGCCCACCTTACAGCACACATCACATAAGGAACACTTGCTGTGCCGGGGTGGTTTCTATTTGAAGAGGCACAGAGGCATGTTTACTTGTTCATCAGTTTTGACTACTACATTGGCTGCTGCAGCTGCTATTGCTGTTATTGTTGTTGTTTTTGGTTTTTGGTTTTTGTTGTTGTTGTTGTTGTTGCTGTGCCATACTTGAGCTTAATATTTGCGTTAATATTTGTTTACGCACGCCTGCATCCTGTGGCATTTGAATGCAAATATTTGCCAAGCATTTAACTTGCTACAATTTTTATGTTTGCTTTTTAAACGCTCTGCTCGCACGAAAATGAAAATAAAAGCTAAATTAAATTAAAAATAAAAAACAAAAAAAAAATGTATGTTTGGTCTCGTATTGCATAAATTTTTAATAAATTTCCATAAACAAAATTACAAACAATTTTTAAGTGTGTGAATTTTCATGTTTCTTGTTTTTTATTTATTTTGTTATCTTTTTTTTTCCTTTTGCTTTTACTCTTATTTGAAGAGTTTTTCCATTTAGTTTTTTGGCTAATTTTGCTCCTAAACTGTTTGCAATGTAAACGCTGCAAGTTGCAAAAACCGAAATCAAAAATATTTTCAATATGGTTTAAAGTTGTAAAATATTTTCACAGTCGACGATGAAGCGTAAAAACAACAACAACAACAACAAAACACTAGACAATAATTTTATAAACAATTATTCGCAGTAAAATGAAATAACAAAATAAAAAAACAAAAAGAAAATGGAACAACAAAACAAGCTTGCCAAAAACAAAATGACCGGGTTATGCTACAACAAGAAAAACAAAAACCAAAATATGCTACAACTATGCAAATTGTACCTAAATATTCCCAAAGTGTTATTTAGCTAAAAATTTAGCAAGGCTTGACTCAGCACGGCACAGCACGGCACGACTCGGCACGGCACGGCACGGCACGGCATATCACGGCAATATCACGGCATCACCGATTGACATTGTTTGGCACGCACGGCCGCTAAACATACAACAACAATAACAACAACAACAACACAAAATATGCTTCAGCATTGTCATTGTGGTTGCCAGATCTGCTGTCGCTGCCGTTGTTGTCATTATTATTGTTGTTGTTGTTGTTATTGTTGTTATTTGTCACGATAACATTAAAAGCATAAAACAATAGAAAACTATTTGCCGCAAATGCAGCAAAGCTAAACATGAGCAATAGGGACGCTAAGCGCGGACAGGCTACGGACGAGTGTGTGCAACCAATTAAGCAGATGAGTCCCGGATGACAATAACAAATACAACCACAACAATGACAATAATTACAATAAGCACAAGTGCAACATCCGATAAAGCTACCATAAACCATTAGAAAGGAATACACTCCGCGCACATGTCCCTAATCCCTGGCATTGTGAAGAAACAGCAGCTCTAAGCAATGGACAGCGCGATCCATGACGAAAAGGGGCGGGCCAACTGGCCAAGACGCTTTACAGAAACAATAATATACAGTTTAAAATTGAACCGAAGCGATATACTATAATTGTGGTCCTGCAATATGCAGTCTCCTCCTTAAGCATTCGTTCACTGCTTAACTTAAAAAGTGAATACCTATGTATAACAAAACCTAAGGTTATCAGTTATTCTATGTATTCATTGACAATATTTTTAAGTGACTTGGATGGCGCTGAGCCCATCGACAACTAAATTCTTCTAGTCCTACGGATTGGGAAGTGCTCTTTATCAAGCAATTTAAAAGCAAATAAAATGGAGCAAGATTCAATTCAAAATGTTGATGACTTGTTTATTGTTTGTCACTGGTCACAGATGCTTCAAATTAAGATTAAGTCTCATATGCAAACAAGTGGAATTGAAAGAAAGTCTTTGCTGAAATTCATTCCTGCGCCATAATAGCAACTAAGGATAGTTGTTGATGTTTTTTTATCTAACGGGTTCAGGGTTTAAGACAACGAAATTGTATATGCATATGTAACGCATATTTATTATAACTGCAATAGTTATGTTTTTCTTCACGTTCTGGACCTTGAACACCTTCTTAAGTTTTACAATAATTTATTGTTCCATAGACATTTAGATAATGGGGACTCATATTTGGACTTGGATAAGAAAGTAATGAAAATAAGTTGTTAGCAGATTTATTACTTTAATGATTCATACAGAAATGTATTCAATAGGCAGTCAATCAGTTCCAAAGAAGCGTGTATAAGTGAAGACATGACAATTTCATATCTGACCGTTATCGTAACCGAAACGTCAAGTGAAAGAGGAAATGGCTATTGAGTTAAGAGTTAAATCGTATTTCGACTTACCACTGAGTGAGTTGTGCCCACAAGAGGGCGCCTTGCCAAGCAGATAATCGTCCTTGCAGATAAATTTATTGTCATCGAGGACATAAAGCTGCTCGCCGGTGCTCAGCTGTTTCCGGCAAATGCAGCACGTGAAGCAGTTTAGATGGAAAACCTTGTCACGCGGTTTGCGCACCAGATCCGAGGGGGCGATGCCTTGTCCACAGCCGCTGCACTTGGGACCGTAGCGCCTGCAATCGAACAGACCAAAAAAAATAATACAAAAATCAGTGGCAAAATAAACTAAGAAAAGTGACAGCGGGTTCAACACTTGGCCGACCGTGCCAGCGTCAATTACAGAAAACACAATCAAAGCGATTGCAAATTGCTTTGAGAATTAATATGTAAAACTGCGAAAGCAAAAAAAAAAAAAACAAAATGCAATAAAAAATAAAAGAGAAACGAATTAAATTAACCAAAGGAGACAATCAACAGGCTAGTGCCGACCAGTGCAGAGCAGACCAAGCCAGGCCAGACCATAAAAATCGCATTGAAGTACTGTGGGCGGCAGCAGGTTAGCATAGTGTCAGCGCATTAGGGTTCAACGCTGGCTGTCCGCGGAGCAATCTAGGCGCAGGGCGCAAGGTGTCAGCGTCTGATTGCACCGTGCACAGATTCATTTGTTTGATTGATTGACTGATTGAACCACGGCTGCAGTGAGTGGCCGACGTCGATGTCGCATGCATGTCTGATTGCCTCGACTGTCAGGCATATAAATAAAACAAGAACCATGCTCACACACACACACACAGGACGATGATCAATGGCTGCATGGCTGAATGGCTGCATGGGTGACTGGCAGCAACCTGACCCAGGATATGTTTATTGTGTTTCCTTTACTTCTTTTTATTTTGTCTCTCTCTCTCTCTTTCTTTTTTGCTGCTTTATTGCTTATTCGTGTTCTTTGTGTGTTGAGGACAGAACGCATGCCTAGCGGGATTCGTTCTCAATTAGGCCAAAGAGCTGTTGAGTCCATCATGCAGGCAGACACTTCCGCTGCAGTCAACAAAAAAACACAAAAATATAACAAACAAAAACAAAAAAAACATATATATATATACATATATATATATATATATGAAAAAAGCGTTTGATTTAATGTTTATTGCGTTTGGTTTTTTGTTTGCTTTTTTATGCATTCTGTTTTCTTAACGTGCGACCAATCGCGCCAATGTTAATTGTTTTACCTTTGTCCTTGCACGCCAATTAATTGCCGTGCTCTGATTGCCTGTTGGGCTCTTGACGTTTGACTGTTTCACTCACCTGAAGAAGTCGTCTCTGCAGTATAATTTCGATTCCCTGCTAAAGCATTTATCGCTTAGCGGCTGCAGACACTCGCAGCAGCGCACGCAGGACGCATGCCAGCCTCGCTCGAGCACGTTCATCAGAAACTTGTCGAATATCGGCTTATTGCAGCCGGCGCAAGGATCGCCGACACCGACTGACGGCTCACTGCGTCCTGTAACAAAAATTAGAAAACAAATTAGAAAAAAACAAACCACAATTAACGAATCAACAGTTTTAGTATTCCACGACAAAGAATTGTTATAAAAAACCAAACATGTTCAGCCGATCGTTGCTCGTTTGCGTTCGTGCTGACGATCAACAAGTGCGCCGATGTAAACAGGAACCGGTGCGGGAGCGTTCCGCAAATGCTGATGAGGGGCCGCGTAGCCGAAGTGTGCAGCATGTGGCAGAAGTTTAAGCAAACAGCGCCGCAAATGGGCCGCTGAGGTGCCGCATGTTGGCCACATGACCTTCAAATGCCTGGGGCCACATTAAAAGTGCAGCCATCATACACACGTGGCTGTGTACACATGTGCAACAATTAGCAAAATGAGCCAGCGTTGGTGCGCGGTGTTCAAAAAGTAACATCCAACATCTTTTCAGGGCAAATTAGCACCTCAGCACATGAGCAAGTGAGCAGCAACTGAGCAACTCAGCTTGTGTGGGCCGCAACCGCAAACGGAACCGGAAATTGAAGCTTCTGCCGGAACTGGAGCAAGAGCAAAAGCAAGAGCAGGTGCTGTTGGCGGTGCCGCTCATTAAGTTTGCACAATGCGCATTAAGTTGCACACACACACACACACATCAGCTGCCAACACTTCAAAGTGAGCAATCGGAGTCAGACAACATCATTAGCACACTTTAATTCGTACGCACCGCATCAGCCGTCACTCCCGCTGCCATCGCCGCACGCCATGGTGCGAAAACAATTCGGACTTTGTGGCATTTAAATTGCAAGCAAAATTTTAAACATATACGCAAAATAAAGACATGCCTTCTCTTCGCTGCTCTTCGCTCCTCCCTTGCCTCCCCTCTGTACGCCAATTCGTCTCGTTGGCGCTTTGCTACCCGTTTACACCTTCGTTGGCTTTTAATTTGGCTACGTTGGGAATACATGGATAAAAGTCAAGCGGCGGCAGTAGCAGAAGCAGAAGCAACAGCAGCAGCAGCAGCAAATACATTTGCAGCAACATTTACAGACCGGTGTGTCAGTCATTTGTGCATGAGTAAATATGCTGGAATTGTGCCTCGGGAGCATGCAGTGAGCGTCAAGTGGGCGCTTAGACACACCCACCAGCTAACCCCTATGCGGCTACTTGAGCGAGCGATACAGCTGAGTGCTGCCACCCTCGGGCAAGTGGCGAAGCACGCAAGCGAACCAAGCCAAGCCAAGCCAAGCCAAAGCAAACCAAACGAAAACCAAACGAAAACCAAACGAAAACCAAACAAAAACCAAACGAAACGAAACGAAACGAAACGAAGCGAACTGAAGCTAAGCTGCTAAATCTGAAGCCGGTGGGAGGAGCGCACACCCCAAAAGTGCAACCGTATAATGATAGTCCACTGTCGACGAAGAGGAGACTAAAACGAGACCAAATCAAAGCAAGCTTAGCCAAGTCAGGAGAAGCCAAGCGAACGATGATCAAACATCGGCAGACTGCGACTGCGACTGGGGCTGGGGCTGGGGCTGGGGCTGTGGCTGTGACTGCTGATGCGGCTACGGCGAGCTTCAACAATTTAAGCAACTGAGTTAAAACGCCCGCGGGGTTGTTGCGTTACGAACACACCGGCAGACAGACAGACAGACAGATGGACAGACAGACTTAGGGACAGACATGCAGACGGAAAGGCGAACGAAACTAATGTACAGGATTGCGCTTGAGCTGACTTCGCATGCGATGACGAAGGCAATGGCAAAGGCGCTGAAGACGCCAATGAGCATAAGCTTGAGCATTAGCATGAGGATGAGGATGCCGACATGGTGCAACCACAAAAGTTGATTTTCTTTTCAGGCTGACAAAGTCTGCAAGAAATCAAATCGAAAATACGCAAAGTACAAGAGACACGGCAATCGAAAGTCGAGACGAGGCAGGCGAACGGTCAAAAGTCGTGGCATGCACGAGCAGTTGTGTGGAGCAGCCTGAAGAAGCGAAAAAAACAAGAAAATGAAACATAAAAATATAAGAAAAGAAGGCAAAAAAAAAACAATGTATATTAAAATAAATAATAATAACAACAATAAAAAAGTGCAGACAAACTGAATGGGCATCAAGTTTGGCAACCAAATACCGGAGCATGCCTTTGAGCCGATGCTACGCAAGGCGAGTAACAGCAACAAAGTGAGAACTCTGAAGAAGAAGAAGGGCGAAAAAAAAAGAAACAGTCGAACAGAAATAAAAAAGCAATGGAAAGAAACAAGCAGAAATCTTGGTCTTAAAAAAGTTTGCAAAAAGTTTTTTTTCGTAATATTTTTTTTTTTTTTTTCATTATTTTTTGTTGTTCGTATTTAAAAGTTTGGCAAAGTTTTGGCAGCCACAGCAACAACTACAACAGCAGTAGCAGCAGCAGCAGCAAAGCATACGAAGGAGTTGAATGTGGTGGTGGCAAAGTTTGCGTGAAATTTGTTTTCATTCAAAAAGTTTTACGCTTTTTATGTCGAGAACAAAGCAACAAAAACAACACTAACAATAACAACAAAAACAACAGCAACAACAACACTAACACTAACACTAACACTAACATCAACAAGAACGCATTGAAGTAAAAGTCCCAGTCGCAATGGAAACTACTGCGGTTGCGCAGCTGCGACGATATAAAACCAAAACCAAAACCAAGACCAAAACCAAAACCAAAACCAAAACTAAAAACTCAAGTCAAGTCAAGCAAACGAAGCGAAACAGTCAGGCTGGCGAAGGGGCTGGGTGGTAACGCAATGAAAGGAAATGGCAGAACAGCGTAGAGGTCGACTGCTTGGCGTCTATCAACGGCCCACCACTGCATGCCGTAAGCAAACTCGAAGTGGAAATAGAGCAAGGAGCAAGTGGAGCACCAAAGCAGAACAAGGAGACGAAGAACCAAAAGAAAAATCAGTCTGTTTGCCGCATTAAGTATACGCAGCGTACGCCATGTTGACAGTTGTATATACTCATCGTCGCAGTACATACTCTATATATATATATATATGTATATATATATAGATGTATACAGGGCCAAATAGCTGTGCCGTTTACCGCCCAAATTCACTTTGACACACGAGTCCGTCCAGCATCCGTCATTGCTCGCATGAATCGCGAAAAGCAATTTTAAAATTAATGCAAAACAAAAACAAAACCAAATACACAAAAAAAAAAAAAACAAAATAAAGCAAAAAAAAAAAAAACAACACAAAACCAGAATAAATATCACATAGAAGAAGCAGACTATGCAGAAAAATTCACAGCGAATGGCGAAGGCATGCGAAACGCGGCAAGAACAAGCCGCCACTTTGGTCTGGCATATGTCAAAATTGACGGATGTTATCAATCATTTTATAGTCGTCGTCTTCTTCGTCATCGTCATCGTCTTCGTCATATTTGTTGTTGTTGTTGTTGTTGTCGTTATTGTTGCTGCTGTTACTTATTGGTGTCGTCGTCACTCGAACAACTGACAATCGACAATTTTTAATGAAGGTTATGTGTACAGAGCAAACCAAAAGACGGCAACAGAAGCTTCTTAAACGGAGCACAAATATGGCCCATGGCAAAAAAAAAAAAAAAACAAAAAAGAAAAAACTAAAAATAAGATAATAAAATATATAAAAACTTTTAAAAACTTATGAAAAAATTCCATATCGAATATTTGAAAAAAAAAAAAATAAAAAAATATTTTTGTTTTATGTGAAAGTAAAGTAGTTGTGCTGTTGTTGTTGTTGTTGTATGTAGTATTCTTTTTTACTGTTGTCGTTTATGTTGTTGCCGTTAGTTAATCGTTAGTGTCGCAATTTAAATAATGTTCGCTTGCACGTCAACATCACGTATTTTTATCGCTTCGGCTTCGGCTACGGCTACGGTTCATTTTTCCTTTTTCTTCTTCCTTATTGTGGCTCATACAGCTTGTTTATTTTTACTTTTTGTTTTGTTTTGTTTTGTTTTGCTTTTTATTTTCTTTCTTCCTTATTTAGTATTCTGCTCGAAATTTATTAACATAAAATTGATGTTACGATGTGAAAAATTGCAGCTACTGCAACGCCAAATGTGGCTGCAGGCATTTTCCTTAGCTGACAGTTTTTCGCTGAATTTTTTTGTTTTTGTATTTTTTTATTTTTTTTGCTTCACATATCATACGTATTTTACCTCCAAGCTTGAATTTATCAACGAAATTTGTGCGTACATTGTATGTGCAGTTATGGTAAATTTCGGATTCACTAAGTAAACGATGAATGTTTCAAAAGGCTAAAGCCACTAAATGGCAATAAAACAGACATACGCTGAGTAATAAGCAGACTTGCACTTAGCAGCTGCGCAGCAGGCAGAGTTACAGCGTCGGCAGAATAACCTGCGATGCGTTCAGGAATAAAATGGAATGAAACGAATTGCATATGCGACGCAGAGAGTGAGAAGATCAATTTGCTTAAATGTGCTTTAATGGACATGTATAAAAATGACAAACTAGAATTTTTATATTATTGCATATTTCCTGTAGACAAGACATTTTTCTTATATTTCGGCAAGTCCACAAATATGCATTATAATTGAAATTATGCAACCTTGATCTGTTACTCATATAATCTGTACATAGAGCAATGTCACTTAGACCTCTAATCATCATCAAATGTTTTAGTTTATTTTTTTTTTTAAATTTTTTTTTTTATTTTTAGTTTTTGTTGTGCAAACTACCAACAAACAGTGCAACGCTTAACAAAAATCAACTGCAGCCTTGATAAATAATAAATTTTGTACAAACTTGCCGTTATGCTACATCGCGCAGTATCCGAGACAAAGAGGATTGGGTGGTTCTTCAATCTTGTCAATGCCAATTCTGCTGTGGGGAGTAATCGCTTATGGATTTCAGCATTGCGAATCTTCTTATTTACTATAACGGCAATTTTTTGTTAGCGATTGACAGCCGAGATGGAAAACTGCCACAATAGGAGGAGGCAAGTTTCAAAAACAAAATTCGAAATGCCGTTGCGGCAATCTGAAGTGCTTTTGCAACAGAAGCGACTGAACGCAAAACAAAACCAATTGTTGTTTTTGTTGTTGCTGCTGTTGCTGCTGTAACTGCTGTATCGCTACTGCGGGTCAAAAATATCAAAAAGGCACATGACGACGTAGCGGCAACGGTCGGGCAGTAGCAGCAGCAGCAACCGCAACACAGTAAAAGCATCAGATGAAGTGGCAAGCATAAAGGAAGGAGTGCGCGAACCCATTGACCACAGCACGTACAAGACATTTTTCATTCTAAATGCACATTTTCCCCAACACCAACAACAACGGGAACGACAACGACAACGACAACGACAACGATGACGGCAACAAACGCCAAAACCAAAGCCAAAGCAACGCAAGCAAACCGGGAAGCATCATAAATGCAACACAAAAGGCCAATGATTGCCGCTGCTGCTGCTGCTGTTGCTGCTGCTGCTGCTGCTATTGCTGCTGCTGAGTTAACCATTGGCAAATGCTGCAGTCATAGCGAATTTTGCTGCCGGTCTGCCGCTTTGTTTGACTCGCAGTTGTACTGTGTGCGGTGCTCGGCTTATATCACGAATCAGATTTTTCTTGGCGATTCATTTTTATTTTTTTTTTTTTTGATTTTTTTATTTTCTTTGCTTGGATTTGCTTGCTTGATATTTTTCCTGCTTGTTGTTGACGTTGTTGTTGTTGTGCTGTGTGACGTGCTGCGGTATACCGTGGTGGTGTACTGCGGTGTGTGTGTGTGTGTGTGTGCCGCCCCAAATGGCAAACAGACATCTTGGTTCGTTCGCTTTGGTTCGTTGCAATCGACGCCGTGGCAGTGGCACTGGCAGCTGATGTTGGCATAACTTGGAGAAGGCAGTCAAGCGAATCAAAATAACAACAACAGCACCAACGACCATCATGTCTGCTTGCAATTCACAAAAGGCAGAAAGACCCCAAAAAAAAAAAAATAAACAAAAAAAAAAAAAAAGAAACCAAAAGGAAAAAAGAAAACAAAAAAAAAAAAAAAAATAAATTGTTTAGGTCAACCCAATCCACTGGGTCCAATTCTCAATGCCTTTACGTTGGCTACCACAAGAGAAATGATTGTTATTGCTGTTGTGTTTGTTTGTTGTTTTTGTGCAAGCATTGCCATCGACAGCAGACATTGGTAAACATCAACAGCAGCAGCAGCCTCTGTACACTTGCAACACTTTTCTTTTTGCACTCCAACCCCCAACGAGCCGATCTCCGCCAGCCATTGCTCCAGCATCCAGCATCCACGGGTGCATAGCATCGACTTCAGCGAAACGTGACCGAATTGCCGAAGCAAGTATTGAGCTTCAGTTATAGCCCCAACGCCATCCTCAGCTTTAGCATCGATTCCTGTCCCAGCAGCTCAGCAGCTGCAACAACAGCAGCTCAATCAAAATGTGTAGAGTACAAAGATAAACGACAAAACAAAAAAGATGGCCACAGCAAATGCTGCGCGCCTTGCCTCGCCCTGCCGCTCGCCGGGGCAACAGCTCAGCATATCGCATCGCATCGCTACTCATAGAGCTTCGTCTCATCGCATCGCATCGCATCGCATCGCATCTCATTTCATATCCCATCACATCACATCACATTAACTTGCTCTGCTTGCCCATTCCATTAGATTTTAGCCCGACGACTCATCGCAAATCAACTCACGCGCCTGCGGGAAAACTGTTCAGCCTTTGCTTGTGGCCGTGCTGCTGCTGTGTGCTGTGTGTGTGCTGTGTGTGTGTGTGTGTGTGAGTTGTGTTGGCGCGTGTAGGCGGTACGCGGCAGGTCTTTCATGGAGCTGTAGCATTTAAAGAGTTTCGACGACGACCTTTAACGGCACTTTCAACAGCTGCTCTAAGCGTTAAACGGCGCATGTCGAAATTTGTCGCTGAAGTTTTGTAGCACGCATGCCGCAGGCAACTGCTGAGCGCGCACCTTCGTCTCACGTTGTCGCCATTTTTACAAATTAACATTCAATATTTTACGCTAATAACACGACTAATTATGTAAATAAATTGTTAACAAGCTGAGTGTGAACAATTTGGAGAAGAAGAACGCAACGGAATAAAAGCGAAAATAAAAATAAATAACCTCATGCGAAGAGGGAAGCCACGTTGCCCTGCGCAGCATATTGGCCAAGAGGCGAAACGCAACAGCGACAGAGCAGCGAAGCGACAAAGCGAAGTTCAGCCAGCGGCAACAGTAGGAGCAGTGTCAGCCTTGGCAGCACCGAAGACACTTTGCCAGCAGCAGGGAGGCAGCAAAGTCACAGATACGAAACAGTGGGGCCAGAAGACGGCAAAGTCAAAGAAGCACAAGTAGGTGTTAAATATTCAAACACAAACATAAAAACAAAAGCAGAAACGAACGTCTGCTCCCCAGTTCGGTTGCGCACATGTGCCGAGCATGGGGCCTCTGTAGTGCCGTGGGTTCGCGAACAAAAATGTAATCAAAAGTCAAATCAGGCGCAACGAATCGAATTAAAGTCATGGCGAACACGGCCAACACGGCCAACACGGCAAGCGATGGCGGCGCAACGGGTCTAACAGCCAGAGATGCTGCGTGGCTGGATGCTGATCTAAGGGTTAACGCTTGATACAGCCAGATTTCGTTTATGTTTCCAACTTTTCGACTCGCATGACCTTATCAAGAACTCATTTAAAATATATCATTTCTGAAGAATTACTCTGAGTTCTAATGGAAAGCATATTTATCCGTTGCCTCCAAACAGGAAATATAACCCAATTTTCAAAGAGTAAGATGAAATCTGCTATTTGTTAAAGCGAAAAAAAAAATGCATTTCCTGTCAATCCTCAGTATAGCAAAGACTGCAGATTTAAAGTATTTCCATGGGTCCAAAATCCTGTAGTAACAGGATTGCAGTTGTAACTTAAGCTACCTCAGAATTAAATTTAATCTGAAAAATGCTGAAAATATCTCATGATTTTCAAATGCGATAACATCTCAGCTACTGTCAGAGCTGCTCTGCAAAAAGTACCTTATGAGCTCAAATGCTGGCTATATTTCATGCATTCGCATCTGATCGTTCATATAACAAACATACAAAACTGCCAATTCCAAAAAGTTTATCATTCTTTCAATAAGCTAATATGTATATCAGATTCACCGATGTTACATTACTGACTCTTGTCAATACTCTCATGTACTCTTCAAGCATCAGTTAACATATAATACATATACCGAGAAAGCATAATGTCAGAGGAGCATGTTGCTTATGCGATTGCCAAATTGCCATTAAGTTTGAATATTTGAACAGTCCCTAGATGTCTATAGTGTTTTACGTAAGTCATATAGATAAATCAAAAGGGGGGTAATATAATAAGGAAGAGCTTTTTCCGGGTATAGCAAGTAGATAAGTTTATTGATCTGCATTGGCAAAGCTAGCAGCGGCAAAGGGCAGAGAATTTGTTAAAATTACCTTAGCTATTTGAAGTACTTTTGGTTTATTCACCAGAGTGCACCATATGCATATGTATATATGTATACTATATTTATGTATATATATTGTATTTGCAACTGTCCATCTGTGCGTACTGTGCGTCTGTCTTTGTGTCTAATGTGTACATATGTATGTGTGTGTGTATATGTGGGCATGTTAAGCGCATTGTCTTTTATATGCCTATAGCTTCGTTTAGGCTTCTCTGCTTGCTGCTGCAGATTTTGCAGTAGTCGTATTTTGTTATTCTTATTATTGGTTTGTTGTTGGTTGTTGTTGTTGTCTTCACTCACTGCTTAGTTCATGTAGTTCATATCATAGACAAACGGCAGCAGCAAGAAAATGAGGCACGTACTAAATTCATTTCACCGGGATTTCTTTATTTTATTTTTATATGTTTTTTTCATTTTTTCTTTTTTTTTCCTATTTCGCTTTATTGCTGCCGTTTCTGTTGGCTGTCTCGCTCTTTCGCTATTATCATTGGCGTTGCCTTTGTTGTAGCATATGGAATGGACGCAGCATGTTGCATATTTCTAGTTTCTTTCGGTTTTTTTTTTTTTTTTATTTTATTTTGTCGTTTTGCTTCTGTTGTGGATTGTATGTTGTTTTTTTTTTCTGTTTTTATTCGTATAGCATATTTGCCGCTGTCAGTCAGCACGATGCTGTTGCTGTTGTTGTTATGATTTTTCTAGTCGTTGTTGTTGTTGTTGTTATTTGTTGTACATTACTTTGTCATGGTCGTCGTCAAGTCGATTGTTTCTGCCTTTGCTTCGGCTTCTGCTTTCGTTCTACTTCCTCGTCAACGTTATCGTCTGCTGCGTTGTTTGCTGCTGCTGCTGATGTTGCTGTTGCCGTTGGTGTTGCTGTTGGGGCTGCTGGTGTTGGTGCTGCCATTTTCTCATCAAAAGCATTTTCATCTTCAACAGTCGTTGAATGACTGTTCTCTTCGATATGTTGTTGTTAGTATTCTGTTTTTGTCTACTTGTTTTTATTTCTGTTAGTGTTTCACTTTATATATAAGCTTGCATACATAGTTTGTGCACGAATAAGTAAATACATATATATATATATATATATATATATATATATATATATATATGCATGTAGATATATATATTTATGCATATACATGTCGCCTGCCTGCCCATTACAAGTTAAGTCAACTTAAGCAACAACAACTACAACAACAACAACAATTATGTCCTTGCCATTTTGTGGGCATCATTGAGAGATTTTTACAGTCGCATGTTGTCATAAAAATCACACGTCCAAACAGTCCCCACATCACATCAGCATATCGACGTCGCATCGCCACAGCGCCGCTGAACATCCCCAGTTACAATCTATTGGCAATATTCCACAACAACAACAACAAAAACAGTGTCCGAGTGGGTGGTTGCTTTGTTTCTCGCCGACCAGGGTTGAGGTTGAGGCTTTGGCTTTGGCTTTGGTTTTGGCATTGGCTTTGTTGTAAATGTATGTGTAAGCATTGGCTTGTGTGGTTGGGCGGTGGTTGGATGGTTGCGCATTGTGTGTGCGTGGGCGGACAGACAGACATGACAACAGCCAATGATAAGCTGCGTTGCATGTATTAACATACAACTTCATGCATATATGCATGCATACATACATATGCACATACATACATATACATATAGTGTATTTGGAATAAAGGACATTTTGTCTTTTGCTTTCGTTTTCTTTCATTACTTTTTCGGTTTTTATTTTCTTTGTTTTTCTCAGTTGTTTTTTCTCATTTTCTTTTCATAGATTGAGATATGAAATGCAAACCAGTGTCGCAGTTGGCATAATTTACGAATTTTCTGCTAATCGTTTACAAAATGTCTAATTGCACAGAGAAAGTGAAACTTATGCTGAGAATTTGATATTTGATAAGCAGCTGTGAGATGTTCACAAATATGTTGTCTGTGATTGCAAAATCACACTAATGCTACAACAACTAGCCCCCTGCCAGCATTAGAGATCATAATGCTATTATGGAAATACTTAAGCAAAAATCAAAAACAATTGTGGCAGCATGTGAATACAATTTGATATGTGTCTTGCGTTGTATTTTGCATAGTTGCCATGTTTTGGTGAACAGGTGCAACGAATGCTTTTCAAGAGGCAGATGAGATTTTTACTTAGACGAGTATAGTAAAAGCATAGGCAGCACATGATGGACGATCCAAAGGTGTGACACAGGTGCTGTCAACTATTTTCGACACGACTGTAGTCACTTTAAGGTGCTGCAGTGGCATTTGGTTCAGTCCGATTCAGTTTGTATCGTTTCGTTTCGGTTCTGTTCGTTTCGGTTTATTACGTTTTGGGCTGTTGCACGGTCGGTGCTCGGCAAACGGTATATTGGCACATCAATAGACGTAATTCACTCAAAGATGCTTTTTATGCGAAAACAATATGCGAGCGAAGCATTGAATTGCGTCGACTGTGGCTTAATGACTATGACGGGGCGGCTCGGAGACGTGTTGTTGCCGTTGCCGTTGCCATTACTGACGCTGGCATTGGCATTAGGGGGCAGCAATGAGGCGGATGTTTGCATAATGTACGCTTTATTTGGCACAAAACTTTAAACCTTTAATCGCATTAAATGCTGCCAAAGTCGTCATCAACATCATCATCCCCAGCGCATGCCCCACTGCCTGCTTGGAGGCCAGATCGGTGTGTTAAATAGTAGCGGCAGCAGTACTTAGCATGGCATGCGTTCTCTGTCGCACTCATACACATACATACATATGTATATGTACACATGCATTCACACGGCAAATGGTTCAGTTGGCTTGCTTGGCAGCATGCTGTCTCGCTTGCGCCAAGTGTTGTGATTGTGAGGCAGGCAAAGCCGAATTTGCAAAGGTTCAACTGATGCTGTCGAAATGAAGTGATGAAGTGTTGGAGTTGAGAAGACGATGAAGCGGCCAGACGGGGTCTGTTGAGGGGTCAGGCGGCCGGAATGTTGTACATAGTGTTGCCGTATTAATGTAACGTGATGAATGTCTAAAGCGGTTGTGTTGTTGTTAAGCGTGGCGTGGAATGAAATGCCGTGGCGATGTGTTCGGTTGCCGTGTGCTATGCGTCGATGGTTTTGTTGTTGTTGTTATTGTAGTTATTGTTGTTGCAGTCGGTGTTACATTAAATATTTAAAAATGCAAATTTACAAATACATAAATTATAAATGAATGCCAACACCAAAAGCAAAATCAATCAATAAAGCTCAGCAGCGCAGCAGGGACGAAACAACTTCAACGTGGCATCGAGACGAATACACACATGTGTACATATATATATGCATATGTGAATGTGTGTGTCCATATGCTGGCGTAGGCAGGTGTAAAAGAGACAGCATTAGCCGATGCATTTAAACTGATACTACGAATAGCATCGACAAC
Organism: Stegana nigrithorax; assembly: GCA_037044495.1. Classification (NCBI taxonomy): domain Eukaryota; kingdom Metazoa; phylum Arthropoda; class Insecta; order Diptera; family Drosophilidae; genus Stegana; species Stegana nigrithorax. The sequence continues at coordinate 21,978 of JBAMBQ010003591.1, forward strand.
GGCAACGACAGCAGCAACAAAAACATTGCACACAACTTAAATGTCGACGTTGTTGCTGAGTTGTTTTTGCATTTGCCAACAGCGACACAAAGTCGAAAGTGTCGACGCAGAAATGACAGAAACAACAAAGCGATTTGCTGTATTTATATTTGTTGTTGTTGTTGTTGCAATAAATATTTAGTATTAAAATCATGCAACACAAAAGTGAGCTCAAGCAAAAACAACAATAACAACAACAACAACAACGACAACCACATCAATAAAATCACAAACACGTCACAATGCAACAAAGACAACAAACAACAAATAAATAAAAAAACAAAAACAAACAACAACGAAAAAGTAAAAAAAAAAAAACAAAAAACAAAAGAGGGAAAATAGTGAAAATCTGAAAAAACAACAAAATATTTTTGTGGGCGTACTGCAATTCAAAAAACAGCAACAGCAATAGCAACAACAACAGCAACAACATACGCCCACGAAATGAAGCACAACTCACCATACCGCGATGAGGTAAAAAATAAATAACCAACAACATGCGAGTACTACGTTGCGATATTAACAAAGCAAACAGAATACAACAACAGCAACAACAACAAAAGCAGCAGCAACGATAACAGCAACAACCCAAATCGACAACGGCATCGACAACAGCGTCAGATGCTGTAAGGATATTTGCACGCCCCACTTGCCGCACACCCTACACCCCACACTTCATACACACACACACACACACACACTCACACACACACACACACACAGAGACCCTATGCGCCATACCCCACTTGCCATGCACAGTACCGCACTTTCGCCGTTGACTCTGAGCGTTTGTTTAGCGGTTTGTCGGCGCTAAGCAGCCAACGTTGCGCAAGTGGGGCTGTGACTGCATGCATACATATACACATACTATATGTGTATGTGCATGTGTGTTGGAGATGGGGCGGGGGGGATGGTAGCGAATGGGAAAATTTATTTCGCGCTCAACACGATTTGCAGCATAAAGCCTTTTGGGCAACGTAAACCCGAATATGCGCGCACGCCTATGCCAGACATTGGATAAATAGAATACCAGACGATGACAAACAGTGGAACAACAATCAAAACAACAACGCCAGTCGGACAGACAAAATGTCAACGACGAGTAGGCATCGAAAAGCTGCACAATGAGCTGCGCTAAAAATATTTAAGGCACACGCAAACGCAAAATTGTGTTGGCAAAATAATACGAATCCCCCAATGGATCCAAGTATGCGTTCAAGTAAAACATATACAACTTAACTTTAAGGTTAGGTTATTTTATAGCAATTATTTGAGCTCACACATATCACATAAAGTTAACCGTAAAGCAGTGAAAGCAGGAGACCCGAACTAACTCACCATTGGTGCCATATGCACGACAGCCTTTCTATGCTCATCTCGCACAGCCACTCACCATTCGAAGGAGTAAAGTTGAATTATTTCAAAAGAGTATTTGCCTTGCCATACAAGCTGGGTATATTTTTTTTTATTATGTGTGTGTGTGTGTGTTTTCTTTTTTTTTTTGTTTTTATTCAAAGTTGGCATGAAAACGTGCTCGGTTGACTTGGCTGGCAACAAAATTAAAAAAAAAAATAAAAAAAAAATAGAAATGAAAAAATAAAACAACAAATCCAAGAGCAAAGAAATGAGCAAGTCTGCATGCAGCGCAACCGCAACTTTTGGCCAAATCAAAGTCAGTTCCAGCTAAGCTAAACAGCCACTGCCGGCGCAGCGATGCAGATGCGTATGCGGACGCCGTTGGCAACAGCGATGACGATGGCGATGAGGATGCCGTTGCCCAGGTTGCTGTTACTATTGGCCATGACGAAGGCAAATGCGATCATAAACATTCATTGCAACCGCAGCCGCAACCAGCGGTGGCAGTGCCACAACAATGCAGGCACACACACACACGGACACACACACACATGCAGTGTACATGCATGCAGACATCAAGCGCAGATAGAGTCGCATGGCACGTGTGCAGCTGCGGCAGAGTTGACCACAAATGCCATGAAGGCGAACGCGGCCCGGACTGTTTTTGCAGATTTTTTTAATGGCATAACATGATGGCTGGCACTATCCTTAACGGCATTGGCTGCTGCTGCAAGCCAACAGTTTCTGGCTCGGCTTCGGCTTCGGTTTCGGTTTCGGCTTCAGGCAAAGGCTACGTTTGCAGCTTTGGGCGGTTGTGCCATGTGGAGCGCAGTTCTTTTTTGCTATAAGGACCGTGCTCTGCTGTGACATTGACGACAGTTGAAATAGTTGCTATAACAGCAACAACAACAACAAGAACAACAACAATGTTAGACACGTATCGCATCGCATGCTACGTCGTACTTATGAATGTGCGTATGTGTATGTGTATGAAGTGCGTTCACTTGCAAGCGACACGGACAGGATTTCGTGAAATCGCAATTGTTTGGTCTGTTCGCGCATTAATATTCCACAGACCTACATGGCGTCCTCCACGCCCACATCCGCGCAGCTGGCAACCGCAAAGTACACATTAAACTGCCATCAATAGCCAACGCACACAATCTGAGGACTCCCATCGCCCTGCCCAGCGCACAACGCACACAACTCAAAGCTCAACGCTTAAGGCCTGTGTCCTTTAACGCCAGCACCGACTATTTCGTTGACTGTCTTTTTTCTTTTATCGCGTTTATACTCTAGTTTTGTTTTTTTTTTTTATTTTCATTTTCAGTTCATGTGTATCGTGATCGATGCGAGCAGCAGTGTCGCTTATCTGCGATCGGGCAACTGTTGGCAAAAATTAACCTTGAATGCGTCGTAAAGTCAAAAGTCCTGGGCGCATATTGTTATTCTGGCGCAGCAACCCTCGCCCAAGTCAACTTTCTTATCAGCGCACGACCATCGGAGCGGAGCAGGAGCGAAAACGCTTAGCAACAGGATGTGCGCGACACCAGCAGCCAGCAGCAATGGGCGCATGGAGGCGGAGAAGAGCTGATAAGCAACATTTTCTTCTTTTTTTTTTTGGCAAAAACAAGGCAAAGTGTGTGTGCATGTGCGTGTGCGTGTGTGTATGTGTGTGTGTGTGTGTGTTGGGGGTGACGACCGTTTGCTGGCTTATCTGCAGCTGATGCCTGTGACAGGCGAGCAAGTAAACGAACCCATGAATGTCCTTGGCAACCCTCGCAAATGCTTCTACAGACCATGGCCACCAACGGTTCACGGGGGTGGGTTGGCCAACGGCTGATGGGTGCTGGATGCTGGCTGCTGGCTGATGACCGCCAGCCGATGTGCAGAGTGCAGCACGCGACGTCGTGTGAGCTGGTGTCTGCCGCCGCCGATAAGCGGCATTTACAGCCGGAAGGACACAGAAATGCTGAGCTTCATTTTTATCGCATCGCTTACAATTCGAGCTGTCATAAATCTGTCACTGAGCGAACAGCGATAAAACTTACACGCTCAATACAACCGCACACCACCCCAGCACCCTGCCGCCGCACGTTCAGCCCAAGCATAGTAATGTGCTATGATGCCAAGTAAATCTTTTGATAGACGATGGTTTTTTTTCTCATCTTTTTTGTTTTTGTTTTAATATTTTTCATTTACAATTTTTTTTTTTTTTTTGTGATTTTTTGCACATTTTGCTTAAATAAAACCAGTTTAAAAAAAAAAAACAAAACAAAGAGAAAGAAAAAGAAAAAATAGAAAAAAATCCCGACTTAAGCGAAGATGTCAACTGCAAATGTTCGGACCGTCGGTCGGTTGGACGAGACATAACAAACGCGCAGCTGATGACGCAACAACAAAACGAATTAACAAAAAAGCAGAAAAAAAAAACAACACCAAAAAAAAAAACAAAACAAAAAACACCAAAAAAAAAAGAACAACAACAGCGACAACAACATAAAATCCGACAACACGTCGTTTACAACATGTTATCGCGACCGCTGCTACTGCCGCCGCATTGTTGTTGTTGCTGTTGTTGTTGTTGCTGTTGCTATTGCTGTTGCAGCTGCTGCCGGCGTTGTCAACGCTGTCGACAGCCGCCGCATTTGCCGCATTTACCGCGTTAACAGACAAACGGCAACGTACGGTGCTGGCACAGTTGGAGCGCCAGACTTTTGGCCCGCGTACACTAAAAAGATGCCGCCAAATAATGCCGCCAAAGCCCAAGCACAGTCACAGTCGCAGTCACAGTCTGAGTCTGAGCCAACAACTGACAAGACAAGCACAGGCAAATGAGTCGATGATGCATGCATATGACTCTAAATGCCTAAACACGAGCGTGCGAATGCTTTGCCACTGGGACGGACAGACAAATCATCTGTATATGCGCTGTTAAATGCTCAGATTATAATATATAAATAAATGCCCATAATAAAATTAATAATCGGACAATAAAAACGCATAACAAATTGCCTGCATTGAATGCTTCAATGAATGCGCTGCCCGGCAGCGGCGGCGTCGAACAAGACGAGCCTACACGACCAAACTAGCGAACCGAGCGAACCGAGCAAACCGAACGAGCCCAACGAACAAATGAACAAACGAACAAACGAACAAAGTGAAACGAAAAGTAAAAAAAAAAAACCAACAACAACAAAAGAGAAAACTATATATATATATAAGTATATATTTAAAAAGAGAGAAAAAAAAACAGGCGATGCTGACATGTGTGACTGAGCGCTGAACGGGTAAGTGAGGTGCGCTCGTCTGGGTCACGCCGCAGCAAGTTGCGGCAAGGTGGTGACGGTGGACGGCGGCAGCAGCGACCGCAACTCCGATTTCGATTTCGATTTTGACTTCGACTTTGAGTTAGCGTTCGATTTTCGTCAAGTGCGGCATAAAGAGTCAGCACACGAGGAGCAGCAGCCACATTACACGCATCATTATTTTACATGCTATTGTTGTTGTTGTTTTGCTGTTGTTGCCGTTGTTGCTGCTTTTATTATTACTGTTGTTCGCTTTTGTCGTTGCCGTTGCCGTTTCTGTTGCTGTTGCTGTTGCTGTTGTTTTTGTTGTTGCTATATTGAGTTATTAATGATCATAGGTATACACAGACAAACTGGCATGTATAGCACATATGCACATACGCTTCATATGCGCCGCTCAACTGTGAAATGGGTTCGGCTACGTTTGCGTCTGCGTCTGCGCTTGCGTCGCTGTCGTCGTCTCCATCGTCTCCGTCGTCCGTTCAGACTGTTCAAAGAGTTCGTAGTCTATCGCCTATATATGTTGCCATATAGTATGCGAGCATATATACACATATGCACGTGTATAACTCCATCAAAGTGTTCGCTTTGCGTTTTAATAGTGTGACGAAGGAAGACAGACCCAGCGATAGACTGACAGACGGACCGACAGTTAGACACTGCACAATCCCGCCGCCGCCTGCCCTGATGCGCGCACTTGTCGATCATTTGAAACGAATCGCATTTCGTTGCGGTCATCTGTGCAATCGTTGCTCCCTTGCTCCCTTGCGTCCGCGTGTCTGCGTGTCTGCGCCCTTTTGTTTGCATTGCATCATCGAATTCGTGTTAAATGCAAGAAAAGTCAATCGACACAGCACAAAAACAAAATAGAAAAAAAAAAAAAAAAAACAAAAAAGAAAAGAAAAGAGAGAAAAAGCATAGATAGGAGAGGAAAAGAAAATGCGAACGATTCTATGAAGACGCCGAGCACAATCAGCCGATGTGGAACAATTCGAAACGGCAATTTTCGTTGTCGCTTGGAACCGAGCCACACATCAATGATCTATGAACATGCATCAGCTGTAGGCGTGTACGATTGCCAAGATCGTTACGAGGTCACACATGCCATTTTTCCGCCCGGCGGAATAGCCAAGCTGGCTTACATTCGAAAATACTTGGTCGCAGATCGACTTCGCAAGCATCGGCAGTCACCTGAAATCCCAGCTTATACGAGTATGCATGGTACGTGTACATGAATAAGTACAAAGTAGATTATCTGAGTGCAAATGCAGACAGCAATACTGTGACCTGATTGTGTGCTTTTTAGGAAGATCGACCGGTTACGAATCGAAATTGTTTTGCTACTTGCTGCCCATCTCCTATAAGAGAGAACCGACCTGAGAGTACGCTCCTCTATTGGCATTTGTCCCAGGTTTGGCAAATACTGCACACTTATGTGGTTAGGCGAAAATTTCTAATTCGGAAACATAATCGCAATCTTGATCAGGTAACTGTTGAGGCTTTTTCAATATTATTGAATGAACCAACGTTTTGATCGTAGTTAATGCATCGAATAGAGATCTCGCAGTTGGTATAACCGACAGCGGCTGATCAAGGCACAACTTTGCGGGGCTCGGATTAGGCCGCTAACGATTAAGCTCAGTTGCACGCAGGCCAGGGCCAATTCTGCTGCAGCTATTCTGTGACCTATCGAACAGCCCTCGACGTCATGACATGGTGTCTGATCACGGTGCACGTCTGCTTTGCTTGTTGCCTGCCTGCCTGCCTGCTGGCCGACTCAAAGTCTGTTGCATGGCAAAGGTCGCAATCGTTTCACGTGTGGTGCACAAGTTGTTATTGTTATTGTTGTTCACTGCTCACTGCCATTTAGGGTTCATTGACTAAGTTTCGACTCTTTAAGAGCTGCTCTAATCAATAGACAATTGTCAATCGTCAATCGTCGAACATCGAACGTCAATCATCACTCGTCAACGTTACTTCAGTTTATAATTTTTTTAATTTTGGTCTTTTTTTTTCTTCTTTGACATTTAATAGTGTCGATAAGCTGGAAATCCGTTTTGTCTGAAAAAATTCACAAGATGGCTTTTGTACGCAATAGATAACGAGTTTTATGAAAACACTGCACATAATACATTTTGGGCGAAGTTTTACAATGTATATCATAGTGGGTTGAGCAAAGGTCTTAGCGCTCCAACGGTCGCGGTTCGAGTCTTGCTGTGGGCGAATTTTTATTTTTAATTTTTTTGACATTCAATATGTCTATATGCTGGACTATCGGCTGAAATCCATTTAAGAGATTTTAATTCATAATACATTTTAAGCCGATGATTTCAAACGTTTAACGTTTCGAGCCTCGCTGTCGGCGAGAAATTTTTCTTTTTTATTGCAACACGATTGCTCTATCCAATCGGTTTGGCAGTCCAGCGGTCGCGGTTCGAGCCATGCTGTCGGCGAATTTTTTTTTTTCTTTTATTCTATTTTTAATTTTTTTAAATTTCGGTTCAAAATGCATAATAAATATTAGTGCTTGAAATTTTATTTTATATTATTATTTTATATTATTATATTTTTGAAGCTATTACATTATCATAGAATGATTTTTATATGGTTTAATCTATGACATCTTAAATGATCCAATGTTTTTAACCCGAAAGAAAAAAATGTACTCTTTCTTTTTATTTGAACACACTGCCACTCCAGTGGTTGTGGTTCCAGCCCGGCTGTCAGCGAGAAATTTTATTTTATTTGACATCGAATGAATGAATCAATATTTAAATATTTACTTTTTCCAAGCTTTTTAGTTGTACTCTATTATCTAGTTAATGCAAGAGCGATCACGATGATTTTAATAAATAAATATAATAAAAATATTAGTATTTTATCGCTATAGCATGAAGGCAAGGAAGGGAAAAACTGTGCTGTTTTTTTTTTTTGTTGACTTGGTTACTTTTGCCAACTTTTGCCTTATTTTGCACTTTTCGTTCGCTATTGTTGCTGCTGTTGTTGTTGTTGTTATTGCTGTTGCTACCGTTTTTTTATTTTTGTCGCTTACAAACAAAATTACAATAAACAACAACAAATTCGCACGCTATAAACTGCCCAACGACCTGTTGCGCTACAGCAGCGTACAGCTCCGATGCCGTCGCATAGACACCGACAGCAAACCATGGGCGCGCATCGCTGAGCCCCCACGGCCGCGCAGACGTACCTACACACAGACCGGCTGACTGACTGGCGTGCGGACTGAACGACGACAGCCCACAATCCAAAGGCGGACAGACTGGCGAGTAAAGGGACCGACAGACAGTGGCAAAGACGTTCAATTAGCTGCGTTAGCTTTTGCTCACTTCGCTGTTCGCCTATCACTGGGTCTGCGCATGGTGTCTGCTGCCTGGTGTCTGGTGCTCGATGCTCGATCTCGGCTGCCCAGTGTTTGCCACAGCGAAGGTTGGCTCTCGATCTACGCTTTTCATTCTTGCTTGCTTTTCTTCAAAATTTATAGCTTATAAATTATCTCACACGTTGGCAATGGACAGCTTTAAAATAATCGTAAAACGCGCGAACACAGAAAAACATAAAAAAAAAAAAAAAAACAAAATAAAAGTGGAAAAAAAAAATATAACAAATCATAGCAACTCCGCTATGTAAAATAAATGAGAAGTAAAGAACAACCAAAACAACAATGCAAACAAAAATAACAATAGAAAAATAGGAAATAACCTTTATAACAATAAATTTTGGCCAAATGCGAATGTGGACAGACGTCACGAAAAGATTTTGGTTTGGATGCGAAAGCACACAAAACTTCAGAGCCCAATCGCCCGCCTAAAATCCCATATAACACGGTGACACAGAGCATCCGGAAGCAAATTCATAGCAAAAACAAAATGAAAAACAAAAAAAAAAAACTAAAAAATTAATAACCATCTAAAACTATGATTCCTTGCCAGCCTTCTCTGCCGTCGTCGTCTTCGCCGCCGAAGTCAGCCCTCTTGGTCAGCGATATTAGCTAATGGCGATTGCGCCACGCATCAGCATTTGCCGTCCGTCAGCCGTGGCGATGCGTGTGGCCGCGTGCAGGGCCTCATGGCTGTAGCTCATAGTCAAAGTCTTGTTTAGCTCGCAATTTATAGCAAACGCCTAGCAGCAACGGCTGCCGTCGAGTGAGCTACTGCCGGCTACTGCGGCGCTCTTGCAGCATGGTGCAGCTCAGTCGCTGCTCCACGGACCCATTGCTGGCCAATAAATCAAACAAAATTCCTCACACAGTCCGTCACTCGGACGTCAGGCATCAGTTGTCCGTCAAGTCAGTCAGCTATTGCGCAGTTGTGCGTTGATCTGCTGACGAATGTGTGGGCGGGCGTGTGCATGTGTGCAACTGCGGGACGCCGTGCGGGTGCGATAAATTTGAAACAATGGCAGGCACTTGTTCATCGTTCACCGCCGGGCGGCAGTAAAATGCCAATGCCCAACGTGTCACAGAAGCTGCAAAGCACACACATCAGCGCTGTTAGCTTTCCAAGTTTAGGAGCCTTGTAAACGATTTTACATTTGACACAAGATCTGATGCGCTAAATACTTGGCAGCAGATCCACATGTTCGCATGTTCGCGAAGACCCCATTGAGAGTGTCAATAAATTGTGTTAACTTAACTGTAACCTAGCAGCAGCAAATGCTGCCAAAACTGTAAAAGGCCGAATACCAAAAGTAAGAACTTCGTTTCTTGATCCGATACAGAACTTAAATGAAGTGTCATTCAAGATCAAAAAATCAATCTTGCTGCATAGCTGGCAGAGTAAGCAAGTTAACAACTCAATACAAAAACTGAAAACAACGGAGTTTATATAAAAAATGCTTCATATTTGAAATTTATGAGGACCACTTCGCTGTATTAAACGCAGGAGTCCCTTAAGGCAGTTGTCAAATAGACAATAGATTTCTGTTTAAAAGCTGGAAAAGCCACGGTTGCGTATGAAATTCTAAACGATCTGCAGTGAAACCCACAATGCACTGGAAATAAAAATAAAATAAGCACTGAAACACTCGAAGCCAGACAATTGCAGCAGAAATCGTTCGGCATTCAGCTAGAATTAGACGCCTTTGAAGATTCCTTGTAAGCAGACTATGTTCCTAATGAACCATGGCAAACCAATATTAAATTATACATATGCATGTTCCCAATTATACTTTCAGTGACCGAACTCTAAGTTTTATAGAAATACGAAATGATTTCTTTCAATTACACTTCCCTATAACAAAATTTGAAGAAGACCGAAGAAATATATTAAAAAGAAATATTTATTATGGAAAATTTCGATTGTATATTCCTCACGAGGAAAGTTCGCAGACTGACTGACTTGTTTACCAAGTTATTGCGCACAAACCATCTATCTGACAGCTGACGGTTGCACCACCCTCTAGATATAAATAATTGAATGATATTTCAAATGCAATTCGTTGAAATAAGCACTTTTAGCTTAATGAGGTAAAATGCCAAAACAAAACATAAAAAAAATAATACACGTGTAATAATCAAATAATAATGAGGAACTTGATAAATTTTACAATTAGGAATCTTTATTTTTTTCTTTTTGATATTTGTTTAAAATAAACATTAAAAACCGACTACGCTTTTTTTTATTATATTTTACTTCTTTAATTGCATTTGTAATAACAAATTTCTTCAAGTTTATATAAACGTTTTTCATTTAACTTGTATATGATCTATTCACGTCAATGGGTTCACTTCTGCCATATGTCTTAAGGATTATTTCGAGTGTTTTTATTTTTATTTTTTTTTTGTTGTCTTCTGTTTTGGTTTGTAAGTATTTGCCAAGCAGTCAGGATCGACGCTACCACTTCAGACCCACGCGTGTAAGAGTGCTACTGTGAAGCTACGTGAAGCGCGACCATTGTGACATTTATGGATCTGTTGAGTGCATTAGAGCAGCTTTGTGCTATGAAATAGCAGTTTGCCTTTTTTTATGTTTTTTCTTTTGTTTTTTTATTTTTTTTCTTTTCTTTTTCTTGCAGTCGTTAGCCGCAACAGGCAGCTACAGACGACTACGTCCAGGCAGTACAAAGAAAGTCCACGAATTGCCAATATATTCTTTACATGGCTGCTGTCAGGTTGATATTTTGTGGCATTAAAAATAAAAATAAAATAAAAAGCGGAAATCGTTACTGTTGCCTGTCTGCCTAACTGCCTGCAACTAATAACAAAGCAACAACAGCAGCAACAAAGCCTAAAGATGCAGTCGATTGGTGGCAGCGGCAGAGGCAGAGGCAGGAGCAAACGTAAACGCAAACGCAAACGACGACAGCCGTTAAAGTCATAAATGATGATGAACTATGTGTGGAGTTGCTTTGGTTTTTGTTGCTGCTGCTGTCAAAAGCGCTAGCAAGTAGCTAAAACTTAAAAGGCGGAGTATACAAGTATTGAAAAGATCCAAGATACAAGAAACAAAAAGAAAACAAAGCAAAAACAAAAAAAAAAAAAAATAAAATAACAGAAAACCTGGCAGCGCTTGCCAACGTAAACATAAGGTTTTACGAGCAGCGCTGCGCATGCGCTGCACACATCAAATGCTTTCAACTTGGCCACTGTGGCTCTCACTCCGACTCCGACTTTGACTCTGGCTCTGGCTATGGCTATGGCTCTGGCAGTGGCAGTGCTTGGCATTACGGAGTCAAGTTGTGTGTGTTGACAGGCAGCCCAGGCAGGATCAAAGAGGGGATGCTGGCACTGGCACTGGCACTGGCACTGGTCTGGCAGCAACAAATTGCAACTGCTGCGACTTTTGACTTTGGCGACTCCCAAATACCGACACCAACAACACACGACGATGACAACAACGACAACGACAACAATGATGATGACCACGATGCCGATGATGATGCCGATGATGATGATGATGATGACGACGACTGCCAACGATTTCTATAAAGCTGCCAACTAGACTCGTGCGCTTGCCGAAAGATCAGGCAGACAGACAGACGGACGATCGAGGAACTGCCATCGTTCTGCTGCGATAGGCTTAGTGAATTTATGAGCCTTTCTTAACGATCATCAACACGACAGCAACAAGAGCCACTGCAGCATTGCAGCACCGCAGAGAACATACAAAGCACAGCAAAAGCTTAGCAGCCCAACGGCAGGCGATGTGCAAGAAGAAGAAGAAGAAGCGGCAACGGCAATTGCAGCAGCAGCAGCAGCAACAGCAACTGCTCAAACTACTGCAGTTAAAGAACGGCAACAACAGTTTTATGACCCCTGCGCAATTATTATTATGAGCATTTCTACAACGTGGATTTCTTTTCTTTCTACCTCTTGACTATTCTTTTTCCTTTATTTTAGTTTCTTTTTCCTTTTTTTTTTTTTTTTGGTTTGTATTAGGCTTTTTTTACTTTGCGCTTTTCTCGACTTGTACTTAATTTTTTTTTATTTTTTGCTTTTGCATAGGCATCAGCACGTTTCTTTGCTTTGGTCAGTGAACAGCTGGCCCCCAATGGAAACAGCAACAAACATTACAGCAAAACAAAAAACAATCGTAATAATTTCAAGAACCATCTAGTATTGTAATGCCTTGGCCCACGTGTCGGCTTACTCATCTCTGCTGGCTGCTCGATCTTCATGGACTTTGGCTTTTAATTTATTGTAAAAAAAATAAATTCATTTAATTTTCTTTTTTTATTAAATAGAATTTAATTTTCTTGCATTTTGTTTAATTAATTTTTTTTGGTTACTAATAAATTTGCTGGCTTTATTTTTATTTATTTATCATAAATTATTTTCTATTTTTAAACTGATATCCTCTGACTTGCGTAATCAACACTTGCTGAGCTACTTTGCCCATTTGCGAGCCGACGGCAAAGTGACAATCAGGATATAACTCGGCATATGGCCAAGCATGCAGCCTCAGACTTAACTTGACTTGGGTTGGATTGGCTAGGTTTGGTTTGATTTGGGCACATAAAAAAAACCAAAAGAAAACAAAAAAAAAATAAAAACCATAAGAGGCAAAAATTATATGACAACTTTAAAATGCAAAAGTTGAAGTCACGTTTTTGCTTTTCCGTTAAGCGTTTAGTTAAGCCAACTGAAATAAAAGCAGTGGCTTGGCTTTGGGTTTGGGGTCGATTGCGATTTGGCGTGGTAGAGTTTTTTTGGGGGACAAGAAGCCAAAATGGAAACAAGTTGCCGCAGGAGCTGTTGTTTTGCCGGCTGGGAGGGGCTGTAGACCGAAAAATAATTTCAAACACGAAACAAGTTCAAAAGTGAAAAAGTTTGAAGCGCACTGTTCGTGCCAGCGCCCGCGCCCGCGCCCGCGCAGGTGCCCAGCCAAGTTAATGGCAATGACAATGAGCAAGGATGAGATCGTGAACATGGACGTGGGCGTCTTGGTGGGCGTCATAGTGCAAAGCAACACAGTTGGCAAATTGTTGTTGACAACGCCGATGCCGCCGGCGATGGCCATGGCGTCTGTTAGGCCGTGCGAATGTAGACCCGTGGCAATGTTTTCTATTGCTTTCACTTTTATTTTTTTTTTTGGCTTTTATTTTTATTGTATTTTCCTGGCATGTTCATAATTCTTTGTCCTAGTGGCACTCACCTATGTTGTGCTGGTTGTTATGTAGTACAGCGCCGAACGCCATTAGATCCTTGACCGTTGGTGTTCTCGTGCCGAGGGCGGTAAAACCGTCGCTCAGAAATGACGCCAGCGCGACAGCCCTAAGGGGCGAAACTTTGGTGGTTTCGGTGAGAATTTTGTTTGCGAATCGAAGCGATGTTTGTGAAACAAAACAAAATGATAATCGAATCGTTAAGTTGATCAATAGAACACTGCAATCAATCAATGAATCAATCAATCGGCTTGACAATCTATCAAACAGTTTAACACACAAATAGAAATAACACTTCCAAAGCCACACGACGCGCGAGACGCGAAACAGGACACTGGACACAAACCCTCAGCACTCGGCTTGGCGCTTGGCCACTGATTTGAGCTTTTTTTTTGCGGTTTGTTTCGATTCTTGATTCTTTCAACTTTGCTTCTGACTTTACACGTTTCTTTTATGGTTTGTCGTCTTCGCTGCGATAAGTGCTTGGCGTGCAGCTAAGTCACTTAATAATCCAGGAGAATTCGTCACAGCTTGCCAAAAGATTGGCAATAAAAAAAAAAAAAAAAACAATGCACTTAACTGACTGAGTAGTCGTTGTGTTTGTTGTCGTTTTCTTGTTGTTATTGTTGTAATTTCACACACTATTTTCTTAGCTTATTTGCAACATTCATTTGTTATTGATTTAAGAGCTTTTTTAATTTTTGAGAATCCTCACGGATTTTCTTGTATATTTTTCTAATATTATTTTCCTCTGCTAAAATTCTAAGCACATAATTTTGTATTAAAAAAACAAAAAAAAAAATTACGCGCAAAATAAAAAAAAAATTGTTTATATTTTGTTAAAAATATTCAACGTGTTGTTTTAGTTGATGTTTTCTTTTGTATCGTTTACTTTTGATGTTGCTGTTGCTGTTGCAGTTGCTGATGTTGAGGCCGTAGCTTATCAGCTGTTACAAATTTCGTCTTTACAACACGTTGCTGCTGCTCAAGCGTTTCACTCTGCGCTGCCAGTTCGGCTAAAATTTTTACGTATTTTGTGATTTCTGCTTTGTTGTACCACTTCCGCAACAAACGAACGACGAACGAAAACTAAACAGAAACGCGACGACGACGGCGTAGACACACGCGTGCTAACGAGCGGCACTCTAAAGTCAGACTGAATGCAGAGAAAACTGCCTGCCCACAGTAGTTGTGCGACGAGCAGCAACGGGCGAAAAATCAGCCATCCTCCATTGAACCATCCAACTAGTCAACCAAATAACCAACCAAACACTCAACCAGCCACTCAACTCAACTCATTCATTTGTTCGTTCGTTTTTACACACGCACACACAGCAATAGCAGCTGTAAAAGTCGCACACTGAGTTTCGCTCACTCACTCGCTCACTCGGTCGGCCGTGCCTTCTTTTTGGCTCAAGCACGAATCGCATGCGCGCTCAAACCAATACAGCTACAGCAAAGCATATCAATTGAGGCTCTCGTGCGCTCTTTTGCTCTATAGTTTCACACGGCTGTGCGCTCTTGCACTCATTTTGTGTATGTCTTCCCCTTTGAGCATATTATTACTGTGTAGGCATGTGCCCGCTAGTGTAAGCGGGATAACTGGTGTTTGTATAATGTGCGAGAGGAGCACACATATGACTATAAACGAATAAATCGACAAATAAAAAACAACAGAAAAAAATAATGAAAATAAAAAGACAAAATGAGAACACATGCACAAAAAAAAAAATGCAAAAACAAAAACAGCAACTGGAAACGCAATGGAGTCTGTTTGTGACATTTGTCGTTGTATGAGTGAAAAATTTGTTTGTTGTTGCTGTTTCTGAACGTTCGCTTTTTGCGTTTGCTTTTTGCGAGTGCTGCACGCGTCATAGTAAGCGTCAGCATCAGATTCGAATTCAGATTCCAATTCAGTTTTGTTGTTGTTCTTGTTGTGGTTGTTGTCACTGTTGTTGTTGCTGCCTGCCAGCCAGTCAGCCAGCCACCTCTATGGTTAGAGGGGGCGTTGCTAAGCAACTGGTTTCTGGTTTTTGGCTTTGCTGCCAACTCCAACAGCAAAACAACAACAACAAGCAGCCGCATGTGCTCGCGTATTTGGGCGTGCGTGTGTCTGTGACTCTGTGTGACTCTGTGTGACTGTGTGACTGTGTGTATGCCAGTGTGCATTGGTGTGTGCATATTTGCTTGAGTATTTTTTGTGGGGAGAGTTTGTCGAACCAATGGCATTTTTCAAAGTGACATTTTGCGCTTCTTCTTTTTTTTGTTTGTGTGTGTCTTCTTTTTTCTGTTTTTGTTTTTTCCTTTTTTTTCTTCACTGCTTTCGGGCTCCCTTTTGCAAACATACACATAGTGTGTGCTCGTATGTGTACTTGTTTGTTAGTGTATGTGTTTAGAGTATTATTGCTGTTGTTGTTTTGATACACGGTGTTGCCTTGCCAAGGTAAAATGTCAAATGCTCGGCTGTCATCTGTTGGTTTGTTTGGCTCATGAGCAACATGACAAAGACAACAGCAACAACTTCAGTTGAGTTTTTTTTTTTCTTTACTGTTTTTTTTTTTTGGTTCTACTTTGTTTCGTGTTATCTGCCAGTTTATATATTTTTTCTATTTGTTTGTCTTTTTTTTTATAGTATCTTTTTTTTTATTGCGATCTTTTTTGTTGTTGTTGGTGTTATTTTTGCTACTCAATGACAGCCTCGCACTATGGCCATAGGCACCAGCACACAGGCACGCAGGCTGGCAGGCTGACAGGCAGGCAGGCAGGCACATTATCTCTCATGTTGCTGCTGCGCTGCTATGCGTTGAGCTGAGCTACTCTGGCGGAGGCCAGCAGTAGCAACAAACGTATAAAAAATTAACGCCCCTTTGGCTTTATTGCTGCTGTTTTTTGTTGCCCCCACAAACACAAACACCTGCCCCCATTGCCTCTCCGCCACCAGCTCGCCGCCGACCACTGTGTACGTGCAACATCTTTGTCTGCTTTTTCACTCTCTGACGTATAGGCAAAAAAAAAAAAAATAATCAAAATAAATAAAAATATAAAGAAAAACATACAGCACATATAAAAGAAAAACGCAACGTGTTGTTGTCTCTCCGTTAGTGTGTGAAAGCGTGTGTATTTGTGGGTGCATGTGTGTGTATACTCTGCTTTTTGTCATTTGTATTCCGGCAGCGTTCACATTCGCATTCAATGTGACATGGTAATAAGCCAAAGATCAAGAGCAGCATGGAAAAGACCAAAAGAAAAAGAAAAAAACAATAACGAAAAAATAAAATAAAACAAAACACACTCTGAAAAAGAAAAGTAAAAAGTAACAAGCAAAATTATTACAAAAAACTTTGCGGGGGTATGAGGCAAAGACGACACGTAAACATCCTTTGCTATACGCTTATCTTTTTCTTTTCTTTTTCCTTTTTTTTTTTTGCTTTTGACTTTTTTTCTCGCGCTCGTTACTCCTCGCAAGCATTAAATACACGCACCAAAAAAAAAAAAAAAGGAGAAGAAAATGTAAAAGAGAAAAAAGAAAAAACGACAAGAAAGCTCAACACTGTCAATGTTGTTGTTGTTGTTGTTGTTGTTGTGTGGTGGTGTAGGAGGTGTCAGTGTCGGTTGCGTTGGGCACTGGCCGTTGTATGCGTGTGTTCACTGTCGTTGCCGGCTGAGTGACTGACTTCGATTCTGTACCGAGCCGTAACGACAACAGTGGCACAGCGGAAAGGACAACAAGCACTCGACTCGACGCGACACGATACGACACGACCCGATACCGCCTCTGCCACCTTCAATCCCACTTACTGCACACACATTCAACTCGCCTACCAGTGTTTCTTGTTGTTGTTGTTTTTTTGTATTTTTTGTTTTTTTTTTTTTTTTCGAGTATTTCAACTCGTGTCTGGTTTGACTTTCTTTACAGCGAACCGAAATTTTGCTTTGCGACATTTTTTCAGCACCTACATACGTTCTTTTTTCTCCACTTCATTTTCTGCTTTTGTGTTTTTTTGCTTTTTTAGTCAAATATGTTGCACATTGGGGTGTTAAGCTGCGAAGTGCTTCTTGATACTTGTACCATCGTTTGGCACTAGAATTTTGGTTCTGGTTGTTCTGGTTGTTGTTGTTGTTGTTGCTGCATAAGGGCGCTGCTATGTATGTACGTACGTACACACAGCTGTATGTATGGTCGCACACACACACACGCATGTATGTAGGTATGCTATATGTGCTATGCTTAACAGCCACCCAGCTGCTTGGAGCTGTGCTCTCGGTTGGTTAACTGGTTGCTTCATTGGTTGGCTGATACTTGGCATTTTTGCCATTTAAAATGAAACCGTTGCACGTCAATTGCTGTTGGTATGCATTCCAAGCAACAACGCAAACATCTGCCTGCCAATGCCAAAATGACAAAAGTTGGTTTCGTTACATTGACTGTCCGACATCACTTGCATGAAATTTAAACGCAACGCAAATCAACATATTTCGTACAAATGGCGGCAGCATAGGCGAACGAAACAAAGTGAAACGAACGCTTAGAGGAACAAGCGAAAGGCGAAACGGTGGAACGTTGGCAAGCCAGCATTCGTAGACAACGTGAGTGAAAGTGAGCAAGCTCATTGTCATTTTAAATTTCAAATATGCTTACAGTTTCGATACAACAACCAAAAACAGTAATAACTCAAAAAACAAAAGCAACAAACCATTAAACACAACTTTACGCTCCAAGCGAACTTTGAGCCAAACTTGGTTTGTATGGGCACCTAATAGCAGATGAGACGCAGTCCTTGGGGTAGCTTATTGGCGACACAAATTTGCAAACCAGGTTCCATATGTCCGGTGTACTTTTTCTTACTTTGCCAAAAATAGCAATAATTCCTTTGATTCATGCAAGGCATACGTTTATATGACTGTGAGGAGAAGAGGTTTCTTGTGCTGTATTATTTCGAGGAATGTGTGTTTTATCTAATCCAGTTAGAATATTTTTTTGAAAATAGAATTACGCCTTTATACACATATATAAAATCTATATATTTATCTAGAAATACCTTCAAATTGTTTAATCAACTTATGCACATGATGCATAATATCATTTCCAATTCTAGGGATGCATTATAACTGAACTAAGTTTGCATAAGAAAAATATTCGATCAATAGGTGCAACCATTGGACTGGATTAGTTATATTCTTGTTGAAATATTCGATTATGCATATCGAAGGTTGAAGTCAAGTTGGCAGACTCAGACATTTCCATGTGGCTACATGCAATGGCGAACTCTTCCTTGTTTTGAAGTACTCGCAACACGCGGTTGTAACAAAGTTTTGGTTTAGCCGCATCTGTCACATTCGCCACCTCAGCAGCTGGGTTGCCGTAGAAGATGGTCTCGTTTGTGTCTTCGCTGTTCGCTGAAAGTTTTTTGGCATTGCGCCTTCGTCTCAGACTGAAACAAACTCAAATCAAAGTCAAATGGTGTGTGGTCGCATCAACAACAACAGCAACCATTGCCGTCGAGTGTCACTTGCACGTCTTTTCAATGTACTGTACCAAAATATGTTAATGGGTACATTAAAGCTATGCAAATGTATGTTACATGCAGAAAAAGCCTTGGCAGACTCCACAAAGTATATATATTCTTGCAATATCTTTTGCATCGAAAGGCGAGTCGATCCAGCGATGTACGTCTGTCCGTATGAACAAACGGAACAAACACTAACAAAACGCTTTTGCTTATCAAGTTATCGTTATCAAGTTTCGGATATAATAATTCTAGATAATGTGTAATCATACATCTTAATATTGTTATGTACATCGGCTCACTACATAATTAATATAAATTATTAAAGGAACAAAAAAAAACTTATTGAATTGTGGATTGGCTACAGGGTATTCTAGTTTTCATTGGTTGGGGTTTTATTTGCGTTTATTAATTTTTAATATATATTTTTATTTAGAATTTTTAGAACTTTTTTGTTTAAATTTAGTTATTGTTGTTACGCTCTGAATGTGAATAGCCTCCAACACCAGTCACCCGTCACCCGTCACCCATCACCCATCAACTATCACCCAT
The DNA here is from genome assembly GCA_037044495.1 of Stegana nigrithorax. Classification (NCBI taxonomy): domain Eukaryota; kingdom Metazoa; phylum Arthropoda; class Insecta; order Diptera; family Drosophilidae; genus Stegana; species Stegana nigrithorax. The sequence goes on from JBAMBQ010003591.1 coordinate 41,362, forward strand.
CACCCATCAACCGCCATGTTGCCCACGCTTAAGTGAGTGTCAACGCCGTTAGCAAAGTTGGGAACATGTCAAAGCATTGCATGGCACGAAGCGAGAAGCACAGAACACGAAGTCAGTTGCATTGCCCCAAAATGCCATGGAGCTGCATTGTGCATCTGTTGTGTTGTTGCTGTTGTTATTTTTGTTGGCATTCTAATATTTCTGATTCCTGATTTTGACTCTTCATCCTTAGGTCGCTTCGTTCATTCGTTCGTTGGCTGCACACGTACACAAATGCCATATCATAGTCGTGTGTGTTGTTGCTTTTTCTTTTAGTTTTCTTCTCTGTTGTACTTATTTTGGTTTTTCTTTTATAGATTTTTTTTTTTTTTTTTTTTTTGTTTTCTTAAATTTTTTTTTTTTTGTTGCTGTACGCCACATTGTACTCGTATTTGGTTGTCATGCAACGCCCTTACATCTCATCGCTTGCATGCTCGCTGCCGCACCACAGGACGGCACTCATCGATCCACAAAGTGCATCCAGTGGCATCGCATTTGTTTGCGGTTGAACCTTTATGCATTCGCATGTCTCCCATTGCAGACCACTTGCCACTTGCCACTTGGCATGGCGGTTATCTACACAATTCCAAACAAATATAAATACATATGTTTGTATATACATATGTATGTATGTATATGAATTGCATTTTATGTATGTAAGTATGTATATAGTATACAATGTGTGTTTGTATATAAGATTGTAGGTGTATGCATATTTGCCCATGATGCGCAGTCTCTCTCTTGTTGTGGCTAACCTATTTTTTTTTCTGTTTTTTTTTTTTTTTTTTTTTGTAAATAACGTTTACGTTGCTTATCCTTGATTTAACGATCTTTCAACCTGCAAACCAGGCAATCAACCAGGCAATACTGAGAGTCTCAACACTCCTACACATCATATCTACATACATACATACATACATTTCTATATATTTGTATATAGTATGCATGTCCGATATAAATTTCGAATATGAACACTTCACTGCACATTTCCATGTTCATGCCCATGCTCATACCCATACCCATACCCACACCCATACCCATACCCATACCCACTTCCATTTTCATTTCCATATCAATCCCAGTGGCCCTGCTCCTTCGCAATATTTTTGTTTCGTCAACAATCTGAATTTCTGCTCTGACATCTGATGTCGTAACTTGTTATTATTTATGTTTTCATTGTCCTTGCCATTCTTGTGGCTGTCGTGCCGCATGTTTTTGCTTTTGCTATTATTTAATGTTGTTGTTGTCGTTGTTGCTGTTGAGACTGCTATTGCTGCTGATGCTGCTGCTCCTGCTGCTGTTGCTGCTGCTGCTGCGTTTATGGCCATGACAAATTGTGCAGTGCATTTTGTAAGATTTACAGTGTGAGACAAAACTAAAGCACATACTACTTTACCTCGCAGGTATTTTCTTAAATAAAAGATCAAAATGGAATGTTTGATTAGGGCTTCGTATTGTTTTGTTAACAATATTACGAGTATTTTGTTATAATCAAATATAATATAAATGTATTTTTTCAATTTATTGAAGCTGCGTATCGTAAATTACGTATAGAATAAAAAACTGTTTCAAAAATTAAACATTTTCAAATTCATATACCTGAATGATCAATCGATTACAACTTGACACAACTTTCTAACAAAGTACGTGAGATCCTACTTAAAGAGGTTCGTAAAAACTGGGTGCTTACAGCAAAAAGGCACTATAATGGTACATTCATATGTAGTGTGTAGAGTATTTATTAACTGATGGGCTCAAAGAGATTGAATTTTACTTAATCATTTCGTATTTGTTTATTTATGTATTATTATGTTATCTATCAGCTACTTTCCTATATCTACATAAGTACATAATAATTAAACAATTATCTAATTATTTTGTGTACTGTTGCTTATTGAAAATCCTGAGACTTTGTATTATAGATTTAATAGATTTTTATTATCATATAGAAAATATTGAAAATTCACTTCAGCAACTTTAGATCTGTACTTTTTTAGTTTTAAATATTTTATTGTATACAATGAGGGAATTCATAGTCAGTTTGGGGCTGTTATATGTATTGAAAGAAATATAAATAACAATGAGAGTGCTGTAGTCGGTTCTGAAGTTTGGTAACTCTATAAACGTTCTATATTAAAGGCAACATTTAAAAAATCCGAATCGTCACGAATCGAATTTGAACGACTGCAGATAAATAAAGGTGCAAAGCCACTTGGGCGCGTGACAACGAGCATTGAAGAGCATTTGGGTAAATAAGCGACAGACTGTGCACAATGGGCCAATGAGCGGGCGGCAGTCGAGGGCGTTGGGCAACTGACATTTACTTCCGCAGGATACAACTTTCTATTTTAGATAACAGAAGAAGTAGTAGCCAGTGAACAGGAGCAAAAGAAGCACGCGCAGGAGCAACGATGCCCGACTCGAAGTTTATGCTATTAAAAGTAAAATAACCGTTCCGGATACTCACTCGGCAGGCAGCGTGCACCGTGCACCGTTCAGCGTGCAGCATGAGCCAGAACATGAGCTAACTCAGGCATTAGCTAGGCAAAGGCCGACACGACAAACGACAAACGAACGCCGTCAGCCTCCAATGGCAATGGTAAGAGTAAGGCAAGGCAAGGCAAGGCAAGGCAATATAAATGTCTATGGGTAGCAGGCGCGTGTGTGCGTGTGACTCTCTGTGCGTGTGTGTGTGTGTGTGTGTGTGTATGCCATAACGCTTAAAAGTCTGTCCTTCTATTCGTCCGTTTGTCCGTTCGCTCGTCTGTCCGCATGTCCGTCTATCTGTTTGTGTGTTAGCCTGAGCTTTTGTGTTTGTATACGGAAGGTATTAAGTGCTTCAGCATTTAGTCGTTTCGCTTGCTGCTGCTGCCTGACTGTTGTTGTTATTGTTGTTGTTGTTGTTGTTGTGCATATATTGTTGCCATTTTACAGAGTTTTCATAGCATAGTTTTAGGCGCCCAGTGGAAATTATGTTATCAACAATTTGTAGGCTTATGTGAAGCCAAAGCAGCAAAGCAGCAAAGAACCCAAACAAAACCAAACATCCAAAGCCAAAGAAAAGAAGCAAACAGTATTGCATGCCTAAGTCAGGTGATTGCATGCGCATTGGCCGTCGCTCTAAGCCTAAGTCACTGCACCATCTACTTACCCACTTACCCACCTCACAAACTGACTCCAGACTCATGCACATGTCGTGTCCTGATTGCGCTAGTGCAACGTTGCCTGCCTGGCTGCCTGCAGGCCAAGTACACCGCAAATGCAAATTTTGAACTACAACATGCCGAGTTAAAGTCGGCAAATGCTCAATTTTTCCTAGTTTTTATTTTTTTAGTTTTTGTAGTTTTTGTAGTTGCTGCTTATGTTTTTAGTTGTTTATTTATGTTTTTTTTGTGTTTTTTTTGTGTTTTTTTTTTCCATGCAATATTTCCATAAACTTCATTCGTATGCTAAGGGCTTAGGGCATTGCATGAAGCTGAAGATGAGTTCTTTTGTAGCTGTTTGTTTTTTTTTTTTCCTACTTGGCCATTGTTATGCACATTTTTCGCTTTAAAATCGTTTCGTTTCATTTCTCTGGCACACCAACACACCAGCCGCCTGTTACCGCTCACCAGCCCGCCCCTGCTCAATCGGCTGACGGTCGTGTTTTGCGTTTGCTCCATTTTTTGAAAATAATGTAAAAAGTTTAATATGCATAAAGTTTCATTGGTTTTCACAAAACTCATCTGGGGTGATCATCGTTTGCAGGTCGCACGTAGCACAGCATAAACTCAACCGAACCCCAGCCAAAAGCCAGCCCAGCAGCATCCGCTTCAATGCAGCCCAATCCACCTTAGCAACACTCAGCATATACATATATGACGCCTGTGGTGTCTGTGTGCTTATGCGCTGTGTGTTTGCCTGTGTGTGTGTATGCGTGTGTGTGTGTGTGGCTGATTGTGATTTTTGGCAACACTTTCACATATGATGGATGCAGGACTGGACGCTTGGCAGGCTGGTTAGCCTGGCAAACAGTAAAAGCGATAACCACATGTAGATTTATTTAACAAAAAATAAAATATTCCAGTGACAAATTCTTATTAGTCTAGCAATTTACTACACTCGAAACTGCTATTTTTTTGTTTCTTCTAAATTTTGCTATTTTTAACAACATACGAACAATGTCCATGCATGCATGTGTGATGCATACGATGCGGGGGGCTGACAGGTAGGCGGACTGGCATAGAGGCACTTTGACAGTCCATCATAGGACCAAAGCAGCTGTTAGTCAGTGGACAGCAACGCTGCCATAAA
>JBAMBQ010003592.1:0-14073 GCA_037044495.1 Stegana nigrithorax
TCTGTCTTCGCTTAATATGGTTAACTGGTGGACGATTTATTTCGATATTTCACAATTTGATCGTCAGGTCTGCTTTTAATAAATTGAGCAATACGAATGAGTAAATATGGGAATTTAAGGATTTCAACATAATTTGTATTAATTTATAATTGAATAATAATTAAAAATTTATAATCTTAAATATAGTGCAATAGAAACATACGTAAGAAATTGATTACATGTTACAAATACAAAAATACGCATACAAAATGTCTTGGATATTTAACCAATCATTGATTATTGAACATAAAAAATCCTCACAATGCATTAGCACGAGTAGCACATGACTAGCAGAAAGGGAAACAATATCAATTGAAATCACTTCGCGCATACATAAAAAAATTAAAACCGAAATAAAAACAAAGAGAAGCAATTGTCATCAAAAGCATGAGTGCGAGCAGCACATGCGTAGGAAAGGAGAGTAACACAATCATAACCTCTGCCTGGTTTTGCCATTAAAACTTGGCACGCAGTTTGTATGAGATGCGCCTTCTTAGTATACTTATTCTCTGCTTGTCGTAAACTACTCACTACAACAACTCAAACAACAGCTGATTGGTGAAGAAGATTATTATCGAATAAAATATTCAAAAAAGAATACACAGCGCGAAAAAGTTTTAAGAAAAATTAATAGACTGTTTCTAGAAGAAGCTGCTGCAGAAATTATATTAATTGATGGTATGAATTATTGAATGCACAATTTCAGTCAGTAACAATCTTCTTTTAGAAATGGGAATAGATAGTGACGCAGTGGAAGCGGTTTTGGATGAACTAGCAGAAAATTTATCTGTTGTGGTGGAATTTCGTCGGGGATTTTACAGCCCGACGATACTAAATGATCGCAAATTGTATCGGATACTTTTGAGCCATTCTTTTCTTCGCAGCAATGGATAGCAGGAAACTTCCAAGTTGCGATTGGTTTCTTGTCTGCTGCATTCTCTACAATATTTTAATAATTGCTCAAGTTCAATAAAAAAAAATTTTAGATCTGCCAGCCACTGTTAAAGATCCTACTGAACCTGATGATCGTTCTACAAATATTGCTGGAGAAATTAAAAGTCAAGCCATATACTCATTAATGATTTCTTAAATGTACTTAAATTAATTTTTTATTATTAAATATTAATAGTCGCCAACTTCTAAGTCCTAATCCCGTCCTCGAATATTTTTTCTAGTTGTTTAAAATGCAGGCACATTTTCAACTCTTTGCCTGAAATTACATTATATGATGGATATAATTTTATAATAATTCTTCTTCTTCTTCTTAAACAGTAGAAGTTCCCGCATCCGATGCGAGAAGTCCAATGGTGGATTTCCGCCAGTCGTTAACTTTTTTAAATGTCGGTAGACTGGGAAGTTTGCATAAGTCATGCATGAGCATCTCTGTGTATTTTGTTAGTGTCAGGCTCGACCAATTCGCTCATGCAAAAATGCTAGACCATTTCCTTGACACTATGAACGACACTACTTCCCCGGTGTCATTTACAAAAGCACCAAATTTCATCAATCTGCATAAAATAATTTCAGAAATAAGACGAATTTAATTATATCGGTGATAAAAGCTTTAGAAATCAATACTAATAAACATATTATTAACACAATGTGTTCAACAGCAACATAATTCACATAATCTCTCTTTTTGAGTTTTATAATGTTCCCACCCTTATTAGCAGCAGCTCAGCAGTCACCAGCAAAAGAGCGTAAGCAAAGAATATGTATTCTAAGAAAGCGCATCTCATACAAACCGCCAAATTAAAATGAAATAATCAGGCAGCGGCGGGCAGCGTATGTTGGAAAGCCAACTGCTATAATTTCCCATAATTCACTGTGGCCAGAGAATATATGAATACTTTCTGCTCTTTATGTTTGTGTTTCTTTCCTTTGCTATGCATGTGCTGCTCGCACTCATGCTTTAATGACAATTGCTTGTCTTTATTTTGATTTCGGTTTTTATTTTATATTGTTTCCATCATTCATTGATTTAATATTTTGCGCACTCCACTACAATCTGAACGAACTGGTGTTTCGATTGATCGCTAGTTCAATTGAATGCATGTCAAATTTTTGTTCCGAATGAACTGAATAATTTCCACATATTTAAATAAATATATTTTGCACACACTTATTTTCACAAATAATGCATAATTAGCGCAAAACATTCTAATTGGATTTGACTTTTTTCATTCACACAGTCAAAGTGCTAAGAAGCAGCTTTGAGAAATTAAATGCATGTAACAATGAAGAAGCAGAGCCAATATTTTATAAAAAGCAAGAATATTGAACTACAGTCGAAACTCGATAATCCGACTAATCGCTGATCTGAAAATATAGTAATCCGAAGGGTTATTATCATGCATTGGCTACTCTGTAATCCGAATTAGTTGCAATTCTTTCATCCGAATTACATGGTTTACCTTATGTCTTCCAGTTAGAAAGTAAAAAATTTAAATATTTATATGTTTATATACAACTTATAAATTTATTATTTTTTCATTGACCCTTGTGATTTTCTTTAATAAAGTTCTATATATTAAAACAATCCGAAAGATTGGATAGTCCGAATTGGGCCACCAATCATTCTTCGGATTATCGAGTTTCGACTGTAGCTTCACAAATGAAACTTCTAAACAAGAGAGGCAGGGCTATAGTCGGGCGTAACCGACTATAGAAAACCCTGTACCCAATCCAAAACTGAATTTATTTTTTTTGCTGCTTTAATATTTTGTATTCAATATGTACGGATATCTTAAGAAAAAAAAAATTTTTTTTAGTAAAAGCCATTTTTCGGCCGATTGTTCCTATGGCAGCTATATGTTATAGTAAGCCGATAATTATAATATTGGATAATATGGTTGGATATTACTAAAAATCATCAAATCTGAAATTTCATAACGATATCTTAATAAATAAAAAAGTTTTTTTGAGTAAATGTTGTTTTTCGGCCGATCGTTCCTATGGCAGCTATATGTTATAGTAAACCGATATTGATCATATTCAGGAAATTAATTTGATATTATTTAAAATCATTAAATCTAAAATTTGGTAATGATACTCTAATAAACAAAAAAGATTTTCTCAGTAAATGTTGTTTTTTGGCCGATCGTTCCTATGACAGCTATATGATATAGTAAACTGATTTAAATAATTTTTAGATATGTGATTGGGCATTAGGTAAAACTGTTAAATCCAAAATTTTGTAACGATATCTTAAAAACCAAAGCGGTTTTTGTTACTAAATATGGTTTTTCATCCGATCGTTCCAGCAGCTATATGTTATAGGTCGAATATCGAAATAAAATAATAAACTTGTTATGCCTATGGGTTAGGAGAGTCTTCGTGCAAAATTTGGTGGTTGTAGGTCATACCGTTTCCGAGATCCGTGCGTTCATACAGACAGACAGACAGACAGACGGACAGATCGACTCGTCTTTCGACACTGATCAAAAATATATATACTTTATGGGGTCTGTCACACCTCCTTCTTGCCGTTACATACATTTGCACAACTTTAATATACCCTTTACCATTTTTTGGTACAGGGTATAAAAATGTCAATCGCCACAAAAAATGCTTTGTATATGAAGACAATTACCACACACATACAGCCCAATAACTACAATCAAGTGAAAAGCGCAACAACAAATCAAAGCATTAGACTAGCACAACAACTACAATCTATGAAATTTTTCAACGGGGTCATGCGTCTTCTTATTATACATATTCTCTGGCGTAAACATTGCTCAACCAAAAGAGCGTATGCGAATTACAACATGTTACTTGATTTCTTGTATTTGTTGTACCGGGCTCCGTTTATGCCGTGATTATATCCACATTTATAAATCGGTTTTAATAAAATTTTTATTCCTTCTTTTTACAACCAATCACGTTCAACCAAAAAAAAATCAGCCAAATCGGTCCAGCCATTTTCATAACAATAATATGTATAAATGAGGCGAGACATCGCTCATTTTTATAATGGAACATAGTTCTTCTGGTGTCCTTTATATATACAATCTATTTAATTCGTCTATATGAAAGAAATTTTGAAATAAGACGAATTTTGATTTTAACATTCATCTGGTGGCATCGCACCGTCAACTCCATCAAATCCAATCCATCCCAATACATCAGTGAAGCGCGGCCATGATCAGCGGCCAGCAATTATGAGCTGTCGTTGACAAAAGCAACACTGATGGTACAATTACGCCTGAATACTGGAGGAAAGTCGAAGCAAACTCAGAAGGGTGTTCCTTCCAATTCTGAAAGTGAATCCTGGCCCAGCTCCCTTCTGTCTCGATATTAGGTGGCACCAAAACTACATCAAGCTAATCAACTTTGGGGATCAGATATCGGCAGATCTATTCAAGATACCCATCTCTAGGATTTGAGGTATAGCCTGGATTCTAGATTGAGGTAATAGCAACGGAGGACATTTGCTACGTACCAATAGTAAGGGCATTCATACCAGTTAAACCATCGGACCCCAAGATAGCACTATAGGGTAATTCATTTAGGTTTTTTTTTTAATTGTACAAACATAATAGGTGACTTCCAACGCCTAGATCGTAGCTGGCTTATCAGCGAACACTTTTGACTTCACACAACCCCAAGCGGCCAATTGACAGGTCCGAAACGTGAAATTAACTGCTCAACACAATGATTTCTCAATAAAGCCGTTTTTTAAAAAATGCACTTTATTTTTCATTCTTTTACTTTCGACATCAGTTTTACTTGTCACCTCGTTTGCCTGTTTAGAAAAGTGACGTTGACGCTGACCTTTTTGTACTTATGTTAAGGTTTACTCCTATTACATATTTTGGGTTTAATTTGTATCTGTTCTTAAGTGGTAAAGTTGGTGGTTTTATCTGGAATGGTTTGTCAGCACTTGAGTTGGTTTACGCTCAACTGTTTGTGTTATTTTGTCAATGTATACATTTTGGTTATTTATAAATGTGTTTTTTTTTTCTTATTTCTATTGTACAATTTTTGTATATTAGCATATTTTTTTTTTTGTTACAATTATGTTTTATTTCGATTATATTCTCATGTATTTGTTCTATTTGTATTGATGTGTCGTACATAAGTTTACAATTATTTTTGTATACACAATAGTTTGTTTCTGTTAGGTCATTTAGCATTTTATTTTAAATACAATTGTACATTATGTTATATATTTGTGGTATATTTTCTATTACTATATAAACTTCGAGTTTTTATTTGTTAGTGATAGTTTTAATTGGATTGTATTTGTAGGTATTTTAAATGCTATTATAATTGAGTCGTTGTACGTCAAGACTCCTATTCTACTTAGTTAAATTTTTAGAAAATCTATTTCGTATTTGTTAATTTCCTCTGCTCTTATTATATTTGGCTCATGTTATATTGGCTAATATTTCAACTATTTTATTTTCTAAACATTGTACCTTTGATATCTGATCATTATATGTTAGTATGCTTAGTATGTAGTTACTTGTTAGGATTGGGGTTATTGATTTGGATGTCAGTGTTTGGGGGGTCATCGTCTTCATTATTACCAAGGTTATTATCAGCGGATATTCTGCAAGTTTGCTTTTCTGAATTTTCGTTGTTCTTTGTGTCTTACGTTTTTGTAATTTCTTATAAAGCCTACTTGTGTATTCTCCTGGTATGTTTATCTTTTTCCGTTTGCTTTATTTTTTATTTGCTTTAGCCTTTCATAGATAATGTTGTGATCTACCTTAGCTTTGTACTTCGAATGGTCAGCTTTGGATAGTGGTGTGGAAAGTATGATTGTAGTTTTTCCTCTAGGTTAAGTATTCTTATTTTTTCTGTCAGTGTATTGTTGAATCTTTCTATGTCGCTGTTACCCGTATTGCTTGAGTTGGGTTTTGTTGAGTGGTATTCTACACCTAGTTGATCTAGTAATTCTTTTAAGGTTGTAGTGTTAAATTCATTGTCAAATAGAAATTTCTTGAATTTCCCCTTAAGATATTATTAGCTATTATTCTAGTGTTTCTGTCTGTTAGTGTTAAGCAAGTTGCATGTTTAGAAAATTTATCTATAAAGACTATAAATGAGTGTTTGCTGTTGACATAAGTGTCTATATGGACAATTTCGTTTAATGTTTTTGGGGTTTCGGTTATACTAAATATGTTTTTGATTGGGTTGCGGTCGTAATTGCCTTGGCTGCATATTTCGCAATTATTAATAATTTTATGGATCTCTGTTTTGAGATTCGGATTATATATTACTGATTTGAGTTTTTTGTATGTAGCCATTATACCGCAGCGGCCGCTATCGTTCTTATGAAAAAGGGCGATTTGTGGTTTTAGTTCGTCCTCAAGTTGTATGTCTTGAGCCAATTTCGTACATTTTACGAACTTGATATGATGGTTTGACATATTATATGTTGATAGTAGTCATGGTCGCTAAGGTAAGAATATATTCCAACTTTACCTTTTTTACCGTGAATTCGTTTAGTTTCCGATGATCGACAACGAATCTGCATTTTTTCCTTCCAGAATTATTTAGTTTTTTCTCTACAATCCACAATGGGCTGTTATATGGTGAGTTGCTCTCTTTTAAAATGTTTTGTTGCAACATTTCTTTAATTTGCCTGTCTACTTCCGCTTCCTATATTTGCGGATACTAATATATTTTTTAATAGAGGGGTTTGTCGATATTGGAAGAGCAACCTTAGAGTTGTTTCTTTTTCTTCATGATTCAGGTAATCTAAGTTAAAGTTTTGGGTTATTTTATTATATTGTATTCTTTGTAGCGTACATACGTTTTCGATTTCGTTATAGTTGTATTCTACGAAAAACAGTTTTGCTCCCAATATGTCTATTTATGGTTTTTCGCTGTTTATATTTGCATTTAGTGAAAATTTTGGCATAATATGGCTGAGAAGTTATCGTTTGTAAAGTCGAAAAGCTTACATTGTAGTGTTCCTACCTAAATTCTATAGGAAAATGGGATGTTACAGTATTTTTTATTTCTTTTAATTCGTTTAGTGTTTTGTAGTAATGTGGTTTTTCTAGTGTTACTTTTGGGAATTTCTCCGTTAGAACGTTATATTTTATAAGAATGCTAGTTGTTGAGCCTGTATCTATTAAGCATCGGATTTTTTGTTTGCCTATTGTAATATTTATTATCGGTAGTTTCGATCTTGAGTGTACGTTAAAAAATTTACCTCTTCGTCGGTTTTAGATTTTGTTAATGAATAGTATCTACTTCCATGTATGTTCGTGTTGTGTCCATACTTATATATGAATTCCTAGTCTGTGCTGAATTGTTCCCTTTATAATAGGTATTTGGTTGTCTGTCAGTTTAGTTGTTTTTGTTGTAATTGTTGTTTGTATTCCTATACTGATTGTTGTTATTTTGTGGTAAATGTTGTAGTTTTTACGTGTAATTTTTTTTTTGTTTTTGTGTATTGTGTACTGAAACAGTCAGTAAGTGTAAAGTTATAGATTCGTCAAAAGCTTTAATTTGTGTGTATTTAGTGATAACTTCATTTAGTGTGTTAGTTTGGTTGATATAGGATCTTAGTGGGATATCGAATTAACTACTCCGTAACTCGCGCTGTGTGTGCCGTGGCCCCATCCTGTTGGAACCAAATATCGCCGACACTTCCGGCTTCAACTTCAAGCAGCAAAAAGACCGTTATCATGGTGCGGTAGCGGCCGCCATTGACGGTAATGTTCTGTCCGGACTCATGTTCGAAGAAATACGGACCGATGATTCTACCTTCCCATAAACCAAACCAAACAGAGCCTTTCTGTGGATGTAATGGAAATTCCCGAGTCTCTTGAGGTTGCTACTCAGCCCAAATGCGACAATTCTGTTTATTGGCGTAGCCATTGAGCCAGAAATGGGTCTCATCACTGAACAAAATTCAACGCTGCAAACAGCGGATCTCGTTGAGCTGTTTCAGAGCTCATTTGGAGATGTTTCTGCGGTGTTAGTCTTCCTATGACGATTTGTCAAACATAACTAAATAAAAATAACAAGACAACATGACATAAGTCAAGATCAGATGGTGTCGTAAGCTCATCGATAACAATTTAAATGTACACGAAGGATGGAGTGCCACAAGATAATAAAGATACAGGTATCTCCTCTTCCAAGGATGCGAAACCACAGGGTACCGCTGCCGTAACGACAAAGTCAAGAAGACCATTGACTAATGGCAATATTTACTAGAATATAAACGTCTCTTGTAGTATAGGGGTCATCAAATTCCTTTAATATGTATGAATTAATAAATCCAAGCATACTTTTAGATATATAGATAATAAAGGCGATGTAAAGCAAAAGGGCCATAGTCTGGCGCACCCTGGAAGTCAAAAAGTTGCCGAAGCCATTTAGGACCCATGCATCATGTATGGAGAAGGAGTCTTAGGCTTGGCTTCTGCACAAAAATATATTAAGTAATCTAAAAAGTTCGGTTCCAAATTATTCTGTGTAAAGTTATTTACGTTTAAAAATTAGTTGAAATACGGAAAATTATCGTAATATTTTGCTTTTCTATTATAGAAAAAATTTGTAAAGTTTACGGAGCTGAAGCTGTAACTAGTAAAACAGCAGCGAAGTGGTTTGGTCATTTTTGATCTGATAATTTTAATATTAAAGATGCACCTCACTCTGACTCCTCCGGTATGCAACAAAAAACTGCGTCATCAGGACGTAAAGACCACCAATACTGAGAATCCAACAAAAAGGGTCTCATTCAAAGATGAAAAAGCACAAAGTTGGAAATATTGGCGAAGAACTTTTCGCACACTGGTCTAACCACGGATCGGATGAACGCCATATAAAGTTATCATGGAAGCAGTGGTAGAACAGAAAGAAGAGAGGATAAAACCTCATGACCACAAATAATTGGCAAAATTCGAAAAATAAAAGTTCATCACAGCCTTCAGGTTTGGTACAGTAAAACTAAGAGTACAAGGTGTAACTGAAGACCTGGCTATCATAGCAGTGGAAAATATAACAGCACCAACGCCAATTCATATCAGAGTTGTTTCACCATGTAAAATACCCACAATACTGTATTAGGGCACAATTAACAACAAAAGGGGTGATTCTCTTCATGATTTTATATTAATTAGCCAATTAAGTAAGTTAAGTTAAGCTAACAAAGGTAGTAGCCCAACATTAGGGAGGAAATAATTGTTTTAACAATAACTAGCCCTAATGCTCCAAAATTTTTAAATAATTAGATGGTGTCTAAGGATCCGTTTTTCTGGGACCAAAGACATATCATATTCGATTTACATACTCCTCACAGAGAAGATATACTGTATAGAATACCCAAATTCACAAATTCGGAAATTTATAGTGAATGCTCAGAGTTGTCCACAGTTTCTCTAAAAGTTCACACGGTGAAGGAACTTTATGAAGCAGCAGACAAGGTATCAGCTGCCATCATCTCCGCTTACCATTTTAGTTGCCCGATAAAAGTAAAGACCACCGCTAATAAAGTTCTCTGGTGAAATAATAAAGTGGCGAACCTCAGAAGTACAGCTAGAAATCTGTTCAACCCAGTAAAACAGCATGACTCCTAGGGTGAATATGCCCAAGCTCTAAGACAATACAACAAAGCACTGAGAAAATATAAAAGAGCTTCATGGAAAAAATTCTATGAAATCATGAACGATGTCTCTGAAACGGTATGAGTCCAAAAAACATTTTCCAAAGGAGATAACTATATTATTGGAATCCTTACTAGTGCAGATGGTACAACTACTATATCTTTCAGAAATACACTTAAGCTTCTGCTAAAGACTCTTTTTCCTTGGTGTACAATAAATCAGCAAATGCAGAACGGTTATGATTGTCCAGTACATCCACTAAACAACGTGTCCTTGCGTTTTATTAACAAAATCATAACCTATTAAAAGGTAGAATGGGCCATAAGCACATTCAAACAATTCAAATTACCTGGGCCGGATTGTATATATCCCACTCTTCTTATTAATGGCACAATTGTCCTCAAAAGAAAGCTTGTAATCCTCTTCCGGAAAAGCCTTCAACTAGGCTTGATTCCGAGAGCATGGAGTGAAGTGAAGGTAATAATCCTGCCCAAAGGAGGGACAAAATATCCTAAACTACTTAAATCCTAAAGACCAATTAGTCTATCATCATTTTTTTTAAAGACTTTTGAAAAGATTTTGGATCTATGTATCAGAAAAATACTAATGGCAACTCGACCATAACATAAGTTACAATTTATCCATCAAAAGTGTGAATCAACTATAACTGCCACACACAAACTTTTAGAGCACATAGAAACAGCACTAAAAGCCAAAGAAACAGCTCTGTGTTCTTTCATAGACATAAGGATTCCTTTGACAACGCAAACCATAGATCATTGTCAAAAGCTCTTGAACGATTTGGAGCCAACAACATTATCACAGATTTGATAGAAGATGCCCTTAGATTGATACCATCGCTCTCAGTATAAATACGATTAGAGGATGACACTGAGTTAAACATGGGGCCAAAAATGTTAAATTGGGTATATAAACAAATGATACGCCCAATAGTACTGTACAGAACATCTATCAGAAGAAGCGGAGTATGGGTTTAGCAAAAAAGACCAATGCATCTGGGTGAGAAAGTGGGTAACATCCCTAACCAACACCCACTGGAATAATACAACCAGTGCCAACAAAGTAAAAAAATTCCTAACCTTCGACAAATAGAAATCGGAAAATGCACTAGAATTCACACGAATCGAAATCAGACTATACTGTGAAGCAACGGCAGGCTACTACAACTGAAATTGAATTCGGAAAAAAATCGGCGCATCCGATACCGATAACTGCAGATAATGCTGTGAAGAAGAGGAGACAATGGAACACCTCTTAGCAATATGCCCGGCGCTATGAAATGCCCGACTACAACTTCTAGGTAGCACTATGATAATATAAGCGGACTACACGAAGCTATAAGTTAAGCAAATATTACGCTTTTAGCTTAGGCTAAAAGATCTAAAGGCCTAGGGAGGGTGCACAACAGGTCATCACACACTTGCAGTGCATGTGGGTAGGCAACCCTATACTTTCCTAACAACCTTATACTTACTAACTTACTTCTACATTGATGTAATGAATGTAGCATTTTTATTGAAGCACCTTGTAAGCAAAAAAAAAAATAATATGGCGACAGTCTCGATAATAGAATACTTTAAAATAGTGCTATTTTCACATAAATGTGTGTTGAAAATGTAACAGGCTTTACTGTTCATTTCACTCATATTCAAATCTGTGGTCAATGACGAATGCTCATATCAACCATAGATGTTTAATATCTAAAATGTATACAAAACTGGTGGTTGTAGTATACCAACTGAACCACACCAAACGATATTCTGTGTCCTGGCATATTTGAATCAAATGAAATATATTTGAGGTGCACACAAAATCACAAGCAACTTATTGAAAAATTGCCAGAAAAGTACAAAACACTTTGCTTAACGGGAAATGTACCGTTCATTGATGAATTGGAGCAAAAATGAATGAAAACAAAGTTGTGACAACACGATTGTGTCACTGAAAAAATTGATTAATTTTTGTTCTTATTTTTCTTTTTTTGAAAATTAGTTTTTAAATACTTTGAATAATTATGATCAATAAAAAAAATAACTTCTTCACTAAAAAGTCTAATTTTTCTGGGTATAAAGTTGAAAAATTTAATTATTTTTTATGTGACAGCTCATTTGTGACTGACTGTACAAGTTATCACAGAAGATCGCGGCTTTAACAATTCAGCACTGGGCACTTGCACTCAGAAAGTCGCTGACGCAGCTCAGAAGTGCTAATGACTCTGTCGCCCACCCGGGACCATCGTGGACAGCGGATGGCGTGATGTGACGATAGGCAGTAAGTGCAGCGTCAGCATCATTCGCGGACAGTGACCGTAGTTGCCGCTACCGCCATACAGTTTAGGTTTCGGATATTTTTGTGTTATGTTAAGTTAGTTTTAGTTTCGTTCTGGAGTTCAAGCTATAAACAAGAATCATAAATAAAATGATTGGGCAAAATAAACGTATTGCTTCATTTATCGGGCATAGTAAACGCCTACTTCACTCGATATCGATCATCATAACTAAAGTATTGGAGATAGCAGTGCCAGCCTGCCAGCGACTCATAGTAAACAGCTATATATAACCCCAGTGTTCAGCAGCATCGTAGCCGAAGACAACATCACCCAACGGAACTCAGTAATTTATATAAAACAAAACTGTATAAAACTTATATCCTCACCTAAATCCAGTAATATTCAACCGATTTTGTTGGATTTTTTTTTTCAATGAACACATTTTTGTGTGCAATATGTTCGAAAAAATGTAATAATGTGTTCGGAAATTCGAAAATAGCCAACATTTACAATTGGTCAAAGTCAAATGCTCAAATCACTTGTAGAGTTACCTTTTCTTATTGATACTTTGTTATTTGGCTAACTTTCAGTGTTGAAAGCGTAAAAAATCCGAATCTAAGCGAATTTTCACATTGAGATTTTATGCGAACTATTTCGGCATTTCTTTTGAAGAATGTAAACAAGTCTTATCCCTCATTCATACTTCGAGTTTTCTTCAAGTATACTACTAATATACTTTTTTGGTACTACACAAATAGCGACTGAATGTTGTCCAGTCGTTACGCATGTGTGTTGGCGTATGGTGTGAATATTAAAATTCAAAAGATATATGTTCGTCACTTTATTTAGAATATATAGAATGCAGATTTTTCATTTGACGATTTGTTGTAAAGCTTTTTGCCGCCAGCAGACATCAGACAATCAGTTATTTCGGTGCTTTCTTCAGATAATTCGATTTAAGGTTTTTGCCGCCAACAGCGACCGAACTTTGGAGTGCAGAGCAGAAGGTCATTCGGGTACAATTGTATACTGCGCAGAGGACATAGGCAAAGAAAACCACAATTAGCAGCACAAGCATTGATTCCGCATTCATAGGCCTATGTCCGCCCTGCCTTCAGTGCTGTGTGTTCGTTGCGCAAGTGCGTTGACGACCAAAACCATAAAAAACAAAAAAAAAAAACCCATAATTAGCATCAAGTGCATCGATTCTACATTTCAAGTGAAAAAATAGATAAGCAGCGGCTATAGTTGGGCGCAACCGACTATGGAATAGCCTGTGTTGGGGAACTAAACACCCTGTTTTAGTTCCTGCACTCATCCCACCGCACTCAAACACTAAACACCCGGTTTAGTTCCGGCACTCATCATACAACACTCAAATTTATACTTTCACTCAATTTTTAATTGTATAAAAGCTTGCACAGCAAGTGCAAATCTACTAACTTCTGTTTTCCTTCGCTTTGTCGTTTAACTTCAATAAATGATTAAATCAGAGATCGATTCGTCCGCCTGATAAACTCCAATATTTGAAACTCTTTTTTATCAAAAACCAAGTTCTAGTTCGCGAGTGCGTAGTTTCCAATCATAGCAAAAATTGATCCTTCAAGCCGGATATCAAAACTAGAGCAAGTGAATTAATCGCCATAAAACCCCTTTCGTGCTTTTATTCGTGTGCTACAAAATTATTGCTATGGATTCGCTGCTTTGTAAACAGGAATAGGTCAGACTGTCCATTAGACGCTCCCATTAAGCTGCACAGCAGCCACTTCTTACTTCCACAAGGGAGGCGCTTTTGAATCGCATTCAACGATTGGAAGCTGCATATCGCAACTTTGAGCAGATATGTCAGGACTTGTATGCGTATGTTGGAGAGGAAGGCTTCGTTGACCCTCTCCTTGAGCTGGAGCAGGCAGAGCAGGAATATTTCGAAGCCTATGACCTTTTTAACGCTCAACTAGCTACATTGCCAGACGTTTCTGGCCATTCATCAACTTTTCGATTCAAAAGCGCCTCCCTTGTGGAAGTAAGAAGTGGCTGCTGTGCAGCTTAATGGGAGCGTCTAATGGACAGTCTGACCTATTCCTGTTTACAAAGCAGCGAATCCATAGCAATAATTTTGTAGCACACGAATAAAAGCACGAAAGGGGTTTTATGGCGATTAATTCACTT
>JBAMBQ010003594.1:0-10159 GCA_037044495.1 Stegana nigrithorax
GTTGCACTAATTGCTGTGCCCAGCCTGTCCGGAAAGCGGCAGTGGCGACATAATACTTGCTGATCTCGTATGCTGCAGGCTTGCACTGCAGCAACTTTGGCTAATTAGTCTGCACAAAAGGAAGTATGCGATTTGACTAGACGGGTTCAATCAATACAATCAACTAAGAGTCTGTGTGCACACACACACACACACACACACCCACAACATCAACTTATATAGTTATAAAGATAGATGGATGCCAGATAATAACTTGCATCTCAACATAATAAATCAAACTTAGCACACGATTTCATCTTAAGCAGCTGCAATAACTTTTCATCATCATGAATTTCGGCCATGAACGACTTTTTTCTAAACGTGCTCACTGCACGCCGGCAGTATGTAAATTTTCTCAACGGTATGTTATTTACATTGCGTTAACAGCAACTTTGTCTGTTAGTAACAGTAGCGCTTATACTGCTAAGCATAACTGTTATACTGTTTCTTATAACACTTAATTGTGCCATAAACACGGCAAACTTGTTCGAACTGTTATGCGGTTGTGTGCAACTTCTCAGAAGTTCGTTGCAACCCGCTGCAGTCAGGTATTCTAAATGCAACAAAAAATATATTTGTTCTAATATGACGAAATCGCATACGTATCAGGTTTGCTGCACACCTAATGATCTGTATGAAGCGACAATACTCCGTCTTATCTTACAAGAAATATTTTTATATTATATTGTATTTCTTAATTCGGCTGATCTACAGCGGATGTTGCAACGTTTTGGTTCACACTTCCACTAATTCGAGTTATGTATGTATATGCAAGAAAAGCGATCCTCTAATGCAGTTAGTTTTAATGCAGTATATATGGAGAAAAACATGGAAACATTTTGCAGCAGTATTTCGTAAAATTTTGATAATTTTTGATATTTTCAAAATTACAACATTCTTTTTTATACTTTTTTTTACAAATGCTGTTTTTGAAATGAAACTTTTTAATGCTTCGAACCTGCAGCTTCACATGAAGCGTTTCGAGTCCGGCATACAGCTACGCTGTGCGTGTGACTCACACAACGACAAGTTTTGAAAATTTCACCGTCCAGTCACTCACACACTCGCACAGTGCCGGACAGTGCAATGTCGCCTGGTGTAGTAATAGCCGAACCATAGGTCCGAAATCCCTTTCAACTCTCATAACTGCCTTCGTCAGTTGTTGTGCTGCAAGCATGTCCGTATTGCTCTCTCTTAAAGAGCATCGTAGCCGGCAACGAACATGTTCGAGTTCGTACGCAAACGAGCAAGTCAGAAAAAAAATATTGTGCAGTCGGCACTCAGTTTGTGTTGGTTTCAGTTTAACGCGGAACGTTGTCGCGGATGGTTGAATTTTTTTTTTAGCGCATACGTGCATTGTTGCTATACACTGTGTGAAAGTGTCCGTGCGGGTGAACAATTTTTTTGAATTCGAATTTGAATTTGCTGATTTAAACAATTGTTTTAAATCCAAATTTGTGCCAGTTGCTGTGCATTTTTGTAATTTGCGATTATTGCAAAAATCACAAAACATTTGAATGTTAGTAAACACAGAAAGTTAACAGTTTTATGCGTATTTTTGTACGAATCAGCGCAGTTGCTAAGCGCGCGTAAATAATAAATAATAGTATGTGCATGCTAATCTAAAATGCGGCACACTAAAAACGTCAGTAACAATAACAACAACATTATTAATAATAATAAAAACAAACACAGCAAAAGCTGAATTGCAAATAAGAAAATAGAAAAAAACACAAAATACAAAAATAAAAATAAACAAAAACATATACCGGCGAAAAAGTAAAAAAGCAAAAACGTTGACAAATAAACCAAAAAGAAAAGAAAATAAGATAAATTTTTTTTTGCCATAAGTAAAAGAAAATAGCAAAAAAACAAACAATACAATTTTTTTTTTTGAGCACAAAAATAAATGTGAAATAATAATAGAATAAAAAAAGAGAATTTTTTTTTTGGATCTATGTATATAAAAAAAAGTTAAGCAGCAGAAAAAACAAAAAACAAAAATATTTTTCTTGCATACATGTGTGTTAATAAAAATACTCGTAAATTAAATAAATATTAAAATATATTAAAGTATAATCTACAAGCATATGTATATAAAAGTATAATAATTCGCAAACGCGCAGCCAAAGCCATTTGTGTGCGTATGTCTATTATTGCTTATGTACGTGTATGTATGTTATAAAGCGCGTAAGTTGCAAATAAGTTTGTATGCGTAAGCGACAAGTGTTTCTACTGCAACAACAGTAACGGCGACTACAACAAACAAACAAACAAACGAACAAGCAAGCCAACAAACCAACAACAACAACAAAAAACAGAGAAATAAACAGCCGTAGACGAGAATATTATCGCAGCCACACAAAACGAATTATTCTACAACAAACAAATACAAGAGAAATCAACGCATTTAATACATTGCGGCGCAACGAAACCTATTGCTCTTCATAAGAAATTCAATCGAGGTACGCAGGTACAATATTACAAAAACAACAATAACACATAAGCAAGCGAACGTTTGCATTCAATTTCGGTGTAAAACATATGTTTTGCTTTTACTTTTTTTTCCCAATCTGTTTTTTGTCTCTTTTTTTTTTCTGTACTGTGCCATTGTTGTTATGCATTGCAACTTATAAGAAAACGACAACAACAACAATAGCAACAAACACAAAGCAGTAGGCGCACGTCTGCATTACTTTAATAAGAAAAGGAATTATGCACACATGCACTTGCCTGTTGTGTTTCGTTTCATTTTGTTTTTTTTTCGGTTTTTTCTTTTGCCAGTTTTTAGCAAACTTATCATCAAGCGTCGTCACAGTTGGCGTCGCTGACGTCGTTGTTTTTCTGCGACTGCGACTGCGTTTGCGTCTTTATAGTGTAGCTGTTACTCATACGCTGCTGAGTAAGAACGTTTCTGGCGAAAATCGCACAACTGCCACAGAATTTTTGCAATATGTAATTCCGACAACAGCTTTTCAATTTCATTTATTTGTTTATGCATCTAACTGTGCATATGTACATACGAGTTTACCGTAACAAAGAAATTAAGTAATTTAGCATTAACTGCTGTTGTTAAAGCGTAAAAAAAAAACAACCAATAAATAAATAAAAAAAACTCAAATAAATTGAAAAAAACGAAAGGAAGCACAAAATGCGCTTAGTTGTGAAAAAGCGTTTGCCGGTTGTAACACGTCGCGTGCATAATTAAATAATATTCAAGTAGCAGTCAAAGCAACAACAACAACTACAATAATAACAATTAAGTAAGCGACTTAGTACAGTTGAAGTGCGCTTAGAAGCTTGCAAAGCATTTGCAAACATTTTGGCAAGTGACAGCTAAAGTTTTCTTGTTTTTTATTAAATATTCTATGCTGCAATAGAATTGAAAATTTTTAAAAAACTTAAAATAAATAATTGACTAATGTGCAAGAAATTTATTATTTTCTTTTCGATTTTTTGACAACAACGTTTTTAGTGCCTCCTACTATTCTGAAAGGAAAGGTCTTCAATAAAAAATAAATGCTTTTAAGCAAAAATGTGCTTAAGTGTATAAAATATTTTTCTTTGTAAACGCGTTTATAGTGTTTAGATTTGCAATTGAGTTTGAAATCTTGTCGATAACATTTTTATAGCGCAGTCATATACTCAGTGTGCTTATATGTATGTATATGGTACTTGAAATACTTTTGTTCTGTGGGCTAAATTATTAACAAGGGTTTTTTTTTAAAAATTGCTAGAACTTTTTTCTTTTTTTTTTTCTTCGTAAGCCATATTGCACTAATTTAAACTAACTTATTGCTGACACTTCTTATATAAGAATCTTTATGGTTACTAAATATTATATGCAGAGTGTAACACGTTATATAGCATCAGCTTCAGATGTCATGCTTAACTATGCTTAGCAGGCAGCTACGTGGAGACTATCCAGAGCTTTTAAGTACTGAGTTAGCTAGGGTTCGCCATGTTGGGTTGCAGCGCTCAACTCAAATAAGCTTAAATGAAATATATTACACAGTGAACTTATTTTTCTTTTCTTTTTTTTTCTTTTTTTTTGACCTGTTGTATATGCAGCAACTGTCCCAGAGTCTGCGGAGTCTGTGGGCACACAATGAAAAATTCGAATTTGCTGCCTGTTTTGTGTTTTTGCTATTTTTATTTTCGATAAATTTTCAACATAAGTCATAAATTGCTTACGAAAATGTGCTTATTGTCACTTCAGCCAACTTATTTAAAAGAAAATCAAGAAATAAAACAAAAAGACAATTTCCAAAAAGAAAATATCCGAAAAAAAACAAAAACAAAAGTTGAAAGCATTTTCTAGACATAAGCCAGCGCAACATGCGAATGGCGGTTGGGGGCGAGCGGTGTAGGGTGGACGGTTCGCGGTTGGCGGATGCGGCACACGCAGTTCTTTCGTTTTGGTTTGGCAGCCAATGTTTGTTAGATTGTCTAGCACGGCCTATTTTACGTTGGTCTGCCATAAAATTTATTGCCTTAAACGAAAATAAAATACGCAACATAAATATAGCTTTGTTTATAAACATTTTCGTTACCAAAATAAATAGCGACGACAGCATATTAAATGCGACTTTGTGTGGGAGTTTGTACAAAAGCAAATTGTATGCGGTGTCTGTTACAAAGTTGCACACACAGTCTATCATAAAAATAACTTTGCTATGCTATGCGTTTTAATTAACAAGCCAAGTAACTTTGTGATTCTCTCTCTCGGTTTTTTTTTTGATTGACTGTTCATAAACATTTACGCTAAAACGTTGAAAACTGTTGCAATTAACGCATTAAGCATGTCATGTTCAAATAGGCACAGTAACCTTTGCCAATTTGATGTTAATGGCTGCGGCATGAATGCCTAAGGCTAATTACAGTGGAAATGGCATAAATGGCAACTGTGCGCTTCCGCATTATTTATTTGATATTCCACATTATCTGCATGTGCGAATTTGGACAGCGTTTACATGGCAAATTAAACGTTCAACTGCATGACAATTAAGCGAACTGTTAAATTTAATTGCAATGCAATTGTGTTCGATTAATTATAGCAGCGATTATTGCAAAATAATCACAGTTATTGGAAAGTCAAAAAAAAAAGGAAACAGGTGTGCGGTAACTTTAATGTGAAATAAGCCAAATTTTTTTTTGTATGTAAAAGTGTTAACAAATTGAATTTTAACATGTTAATTATTTTTTGTTTTTTTTTTTTTTGCTAACCACTTTTTTATTCATTTTTTTTTTGTTTTTGGGTTACTTTTATATTTTTCGCGGCACATTCGCTGCCTATGTAGTCTGTATAGTTTATTAAATGCGACATAATGCCATTAATTTTTCAACTGCTAACAATAAATAAAAAATAATAAATAAAATAAAAACTTTTCATCAAAAAAAGTGGCCATTTTATTACAGGCAAACATATCAACGCTTAACGTTAATAAATATCTACTCACATTTGCATTTACTCTTCAACGTTATGCAGTGCGTTGAAGTTAACAATGTGTGTGCGTTGTGCATCACATTTGCCTATAAATAGCTTAATAACGGCAATTAAAATTGAATACCACTTAAGAGCATTTAGGCAATTAGTAAACACTAAAAGAGAGTTTTGCCTACAACAAAGCAAGCAAAGCACAACAATTAGTTTACAACAACACACTAACACACTGCACTGGTTTGAGTGTCGCGCAAGTGCCTGCATAGCTTAGTACAACAAATATGGTGAATAGTGACAGCACTCAGCTGCATTTGTTGTTATTGGCATTTGTTATTGTTGTGCTGCTGGCTACTTCGGCCATACGGCATTTATTTATTTTTTCGGTTTTTTTCTCTTCTTCTCAAGATATTCTGACAGTGACAGAAGAGCGCGTTTTAGCTGCGCAAGAAATCAAATCAAAAGCAAAGAACTTGTAGCGTACGTGCACATATGTATATGTGCATATGTATGCATTTGTATATGTACATATATACAATACATATATATATGTTTTTTTTAATAAATTTTTGGTATTTTATTTGTGTTTTATAAAAAAAACAAAAACAAAAGAAAAATCGAAATGTAGCTAAAGCAACAACATAATATATGAGCTAACAGCGACCGGCACAAAAGGAAAAAAAAATGAAAAAAAAAAAACCAACAACAACAAGAACAGCAACAATACCGTTGAAACAGCGACGCAAAATGCAGGCAGCGCCGTGCAAAGACGCAAGCTGTTGTTGTTGTACGTGCTGCTGTCGACGCCGAAGCTGCTGTTGTTGCTGCTGCTCTTTATAATGATGCTGGTGCTGCAGCAGCGCGCATATAGTAATAAAAACAAAAAAAAAAAAAAATGAATAAAATAAAATGAAATGAAATAAAACAACAACAACAGCAACAGCAACGAGCACAACAAAAACGTGTTACAAGTCAAAAAGGGAAAAGGCAAAGTGTGGTGAAGTTGAAGGCAGCAACGTTAGCATAGCATAGCATAGCAGCAGCGGCAGCAGCAGCAGCAGCAGCAGCAGCCACAGCCACAGCCGCGCAGGCAACGCCAACAACAAAGCAACTAACTGTGGGGGAACGTCGCTCTGTAGCTATTAGGAAGACCGCAACGAACGCATGAAATATGTGTTGTATTTCTTTTTTGTTTCTTTTCGGTTTTTGTTTTTGGTTTTCGCTCTGCAGCGGAATTGTGTCTGTTCAATTCCTAAGCGTGGCAACCAAGCAGAGGCGCGGCATATGAGAACACAAAAACAAAAAAAAAGCAAAAAAACAAAATTAAATTAAAAACAAAAAAAAAAAAAACGAAAAAAATAACAACAAATTTAAAACAGAAATTGGTAGAAAAAAAATAAGAAACCAGAAAACAGAAAACGAAATTAAAACGCACGTAGGCTGGCTGGCAGGCTGCTCCCTGTGGAAAGCTGTTGATTGAAGCGTATTTCTGTGTTAAAATCTAGCAAGCGCGTCAAGAAGTTAAGCAAAAAATCAAAAAAAAAAAAAAGAAAAAAAAGGAAGAAACACAAAAAGTAAAGTGAGTAAGGGGAGAAACCAAAAACAAAAGGCAAAAATAAAACAACAACACCAGAGAGGTTAAAACGCAGAGAGGCGAAAGCAATAAGCGATAATGCTGTGTGTGTTGCAGCGGCAAAGCTTATTGGAAAATTGCTAACAAACTGTTTGGGCGTTAAGGTTAAGATACTTTGCTTATGCTGCTTATTATTGTTGTTGCTATTATTTGTTGCCATTGCTGTTGTTGTTGTTGCTGTTTGGTTGCTGTTGACGTTGCGGCTTATGTTATTGCGTAGGTTTGTTTTGTTAATAAGTTATTGTAGCTGACCGTTTTTTTTTCTTATGTTTTTTGCTCGTTTGCTTTTTTTTTTTTTTATTGCGCTACAGTCTGCAAAGTTGTTAGCTGTGTGTAAAACAAATGCTATGCAGTTTTCTTTTAATTTATTTTTAAAGCTCAACCTTTTTTCGGCCTAAAAAAACACGCTATATTTTAAAGTTTGACAAATAAAGTCTAATATCTTGCTAAAAACAAAATAAACAGAAAAAAGGTTAACTGAAACTGGCATTGCGTAAACAAACCAAAAAAAAAAAAACAATATATCGAAAAAAGTAGGAAAAAATCAAAAAACAGAAAAGAGTTCCCTATGCGCATGCTGTTGTTTGCTTCCTGTTGGTCAAAAACAAACAACCTCCGCACAGAAAACAAAACAAAAAAAAAAAAAAAAAACAAGAAAAAAAAAAACATAAAAATGTGCGCACATAAACAAGTTGTTGAACTTCACATGTCAAGTAGAAAAAAAACCAAAAACATAAAAACAAAACCACACAAAAAAAAAGGAAAACCACACACACAATTTTTGTTTTTATTTTTTAATATGCAGAAGTTTATTGCGATGCAGGGCTGCCACTTTTGCAGCACTTATAGAATTCATAAATTTTTTAATAATTGGGCCACAGCATTTAATGTTTGACAAAAACACAAAAAAGGCCAGTAAATTTAGCAATGGAAGGCAAACAAAATTTACAGCTTAGTCACTTATTTTAATTTTTAAAAAAAATTATAGAAAATAAAAATCAAAACATTTTAAGCCTTAGCGTATGCCCTACAGCAACTGATCGTATACTGTGATTTAGCATAACTGTACATTGTTATGTTATATGCCACCAACAACAGGACACAGACATCTGTTAAAGTTGTTGCAATTCAGATAAGATCCTTTAGACCTATAAAAGAGCGCTACACAAAAATATTTACTATATTGACAATGACCTCACATAATTATATATATGCCTTCGAATGTTTTGGAGCATATGTATGTAATTTTAAATGGTATAAAAATAAAAATGCAATTATTTGCCACGAATGTTTTTGCAAAATTTATGTTAAGTCAAATAAGTATATTGCTTAAAATGTACTTTTTATGCTTAAACAAATTTTACAAAAGCACAAGCATAATAAAATGCATATGTATAATAAGCAACAAGTAACAGCAGCAACTGCTTAAAATAAACTAAAGAAGAAAAATACTAAAACAAAAAATTAGAAATCAAATAAAATGAAATGGAAATAAAAGTAACAATAAGCAGGAAGATGTTGCATTAGCATAGCAGCAATGCAAGATAACTATAAATATACGCTTATGTATGTATGTATGTATTATATATACAAAACAAATTAAAAAAAAAAAAATAAAAAAAAATGGAAAATAATAAAAACTTATGCATGTATATCGAACAAAAAAAGAAAAAAAAAAAAAAAAAATGAAGAAAAACAATTGCCGGCAAACGCTTGTCAAAGTAGTCAGCCGATATAACGACCAACATAAACATGTCAGACTGATTACGCAGGCCAGCACGGTCACTAATTTTCTATGATAACTTACGATTTTCATAGCTGCATGCACGCACGCTGGAAAATCTTCACAGTCTACACGCAGCACAGCATAGCACTCTGTAGACGCATGTGGGACTATTGTACAAAAAAAAAAAAAATTAATAAAAAAAAAAGAAAAAAATAATAATAACAATAACAACAACAACAACAATAAGAACAACTTTATAGGGTTAAAGCTGGTTGCGGCATTTACACAATATAATTTGTGCCTTTCACTCAAAGTTTTTTTTTGTTTTTTCATTTCATATGATTTTTTATTTTTCCGCTGCTGTTGCTTTTCTTTGCTTTTCTATTTTCATTTTTTTTTTTTTTTCTGTTTTTTTTTTAGCATTAGACATTAGACACAATGTAAGTTTTCTGTATGTTTATGATTATTATTTGCTAAGCTAAAAACAATGCATTGGGTTCTAATTTTACTGTGACAATGGCAGACAAAAATAAAAAAAAAAAAGAAAAAACCAAAAAAATAAAAAAAGAGAAAAGTTTTGTTTGCTTGCGTTGTTGTTTTTTTTTTGTTTTTGTTTTTCTGTTACCAACAACTGTACTAAATTTAAGCCAGTGACGCTTTATGCTTTTCGCTGTTGGTTCTTGCGTTTTGGTTACATTTCGTTTGTTATTGTTTTTGTTGTTGTTTTTTTGGGTTCTTTCTTACTGTAGTTTGTATTTCAGTTAACATGAAAATGTTTTGAAACAAGCAGACAAAAAAAAAACAAAAAAAAAACAACAATACCAAATAATAAAAAAGCAGAAACAGCAACAACAACAACAACAACAAGAAGAACAACAACAAAACTAAGGCTACGTGGCTTGGCATAAAAAACAGGTAGTAGAAAATGTTCAATGTGCGGGGCGCAGCGTTGCCATAAAGCAACAAACATAAAAGAAATTAAAGAAAAACACAACGCAAGCATGCCACGAAAACACACACACACACACACACACACACACACATAAAGTGAGACAGACTAAGAGAGATAGAGAGAGAGAAGGAGAGTGAGAGCAAACAAAACGTATACGTCGCATATACGATGACTCGGACGACTGGCATGACTACAATGACAGTAGAACTCAAATAACAAAAGCGCTAAATAAAACAACAATAACAACAACAACAAAATTATACGACAAAATACACCAAAAAACAGAAAAATAACTATGAAAAAAACCAAAAAATTGTGTATAAAACATAACAGAACTGTAAAGACCTGGCCAGCAAGACGCAAGTAAGC
>JBAMBQ010003595.1:0-51117 GCA_037044495.1 Stegana nigrithorax
TCCCGTCGGTGTGGAAGGAATCTTTCATTTTTCCACTCTATAAAAAAGGGAGTAAAATCGATATATCTAATTATCGAGGTATTGCTAAATTATGCGCAATACCAAAACTCTTGGAACATATAATTACTGATCAACTTCAGCATTATATTGTTCCAAATTTAACTACTTCTCAACATGGTTTTTCAAAAAAACGGTCCACTGTTACAAATCTCTTAGAGTTTACATCTTTTGTCTTTCGTGGTTTTGCCTTAGGTCGGCAAACAGATGTAATCTACACTGATTTTAGTAAAGCTTTTGATAGTGTTTGCCATTCATTACTCCTAGGAAAACTTACCAAATTTGGCCTTTCCCCCAAACTTGTACTATGGATTGACAGCTATTTAAACTCTAGGACCCAAAAAGTTAAGTTTAATGGCTGTGTCTCAAAAAATATTTTTGTTCACTCTGGTGTTCCTCAAGGTAGCCATTTAGGTCCTTTGCTCTTCAACATTTTCATAGATGATCTTCCATCAGTTATTAAGCATTCTCATGTGCTTATGTTCGCTGATGATGTAAAACTATGTTTTACTCTTGATTCTCTTCATCATCAGAGTCTGCTTCAAGAAGACCTCGATCAGCTTTCTAAATGGTGCAATGATAATTTTCTTTTCCTAAATTGTGGAAAATGTAAAGTGATGTCTTTTAATCGTAGCAAACCCTTGTTATATACCTACTCTGTAAACGGTTCTTCTTTAACACGTGTTTACGAGTTTAATGACTTAGGTGTTTTAATGAGCCCGAGACTTAACTTTAGTTCTCACATTCTCATGATTACTAATAAAGCTACTGGTGTTCTTGGCTTTATTAAGAGATGGGCTAAAGAGTTTAATGATCCTTATACCACCAAGCAGCTTTTCACTTCTTTAGT
Organism: Stegana nigrithorax; assembly: GCA_037044495.1. NCBI lineage: Eukaryota > Metazoa > Arthropoda > Insecta > Diptera > Drosophilidae > Stegana > Stegana nigrithorax. The sequence goes on from JBAMBQ010003595.1 coordinate 908, forward strand.
TCGTCCGATTTTAGAATATGCTTCATGTATTTGGAATCCCCAACTCATAACATATTCTGACCGTATTGAATCGGTTCAAAAACAATTTTTGCTCTTTGCATTGCGAGGTTTAAACTGGAATTCGGCAATTCGTCTTCCCTCATACCATTGCCGCCTCAAATTGATTAATCTTCCTACATTAGCTAGTCGGAGGTCCGTTTTGGGAATTCTTTTTCTTCATAACCTTATAAACGGTAACGTTTATTCTCCTCTTCTGCTTGCGAAAATTAATTTTAACGTGCCCTCGCGTACAACCAGATACTATTTACCTATTAGACTAAACATTGCACGATCATCTTTCTTACTGCATGATCCCTTTTATGTTGTGTGTTTGGCTTATAACTCTAACTATCATTTATTTTCTAACATAGCCTCTTCTTATACTTTGAAATCTCTTCTTACTCGTAGATTTAATGAAATTAGAAATTAGATAGAATTTTAATCTTATTTTAATGTTTACTTTAATGTATGTATTAATTTTAATTTAGTTCTTTAATTTTATTAATTAGTTTTTGTAATCTTTTAGTACTAATAAAATTTGCTAAGTAGATAAAGCAGCTGTTGACCATTATCGGTCGTAGCTGTGGAACAGACACTAGGTCTGGTTTCGTAAGTCCTCTTGCTTGGTAGTGCGCTACCACAACGTCTGCGAAAAAAAAAAAAAAAAAAAAAAAACGTGCTTAAGCAGCAGGCAGGCAGCCAAGCAGAGTTCGGACGCAATTTGCTCTGAGAATTCTAACCATACGCACAAAATAATAGTAATAATAATAATAATAATAACGACAACAACAGAATATACAACAAATTAAATAAACGTAGACCAAATTGGCAACGTTGCGTATACGCTTTATTTTATTCCCATTGCTGTGGCTGCTGCTGCTGCTATAGCCGCTGCTTTCATAGTCTCTTTTATAGCGTATAGCCAACTACCGTCGCGTTTGCCTATTGCGTGTTAATTCGTTTTATTCATTTCGGTTTCTGTTTATTCATTTATTCTTCCCTATGCTAAGGGCGGGTGGCATGACCAGACGACTTAAGCCAAAGTGCGCAAAAAAAAAAAAATGCGTGACCGAATCTCTGCCTGCGTTTATGTGTTAAAAAGAGATAGCTAGGCAGTCTGTATAAACATTTGGATATGTGCCTAAGGTAGGCACTGTGTGAAATTTTTTGATTATTAAGTGTTGCTAATCGAAGCAGAAGCGTTGCTACGCACCTGCGTTTTATTTAATATTGATACTGTGGTTGTTGTATTAAATTACACCGAATTTTAATTACACACTTCGCTTGCTTTAACATAAACGAAACCGGCGACAACGATGTCGACAACAACAACAACATTCACAAGCAACAAAACCCCGCTTAGCAACACAAAATGAATAATAAATAAAACAAAATCAAAGCATAGCAAATCACACGAGCATACAAAAAGTAAATAGAAACAATAAAAATACATAAAAATTATAAGCACAAGATTGAATTACATTTCGCTAATGTTTGCAGATACAAATGAATTTCTCTGTCAAGAACCCCACCCCACTCCGCGCCTGGCGGGTAGGCAAAACAGAGCATCATGGCGCATCAATTTTAGACGCCAAAGTCGTGAATCATGCATGACAAAATAAACTACAAAATTAGCAAAGCAACAAAACATTCCCATTATGAACAATCATAAAAATGATAAATTCTATTTAAAAAGAAAAAAAATACTGTTCATCGTATAATATTTAATAATTATCTTAATATGTTTAACACTTTTGGTTCCTCTGTTTTTTTCTAGTGTAACTAACAAATAAAAAATCTACGCTTTTGCTGTGTGAATGATTTGTAGATTTAAGAAAATTCAATATTTTTCTTTGTTTTTTTTTTTTTTTCTATGAGATGAGAAGCGTCACTCAGTCGCTCACTCGACTATTCGGTCTGTGGCAACCTATATACGTACAAAGCATATATAATTTATGTGTGGGCGTTTCTTCACTGTTTGAATTTTTTTATGTTTAATTAAAGCTTTGAAATTTATCAAAACGAAAAGTAAAATATAAATGCAGTAGCAAAAAAAATTATAAGAGATCTAAAAAAAAAGACAAAAACAGAAAATACGTACATAAGAGAACTGCTTGGACGGTTTGCCGCCAGCAAAATGACTATAAATGAAAATTTGCAGAAAAAAAGACGCACACACGAGTATGCAAAATCCAAAAAGCGCAACAAAAGCAAAGAAATTATTTAAAATATTATTTTATAAGTAGTGCGCGTAGCAACAAATAAGACGACACCGATTTAAAATGTCTGCAACATTTCTCGTTCTTTTTTACGCATACATATACATGACGATAAAACGCCGACACATTATACTAGAAAACGACAGACATCGCAACGATAACAAAAAATACAAATATTTATTTATAACATAATCATACAATTTAAATTTAAAAGGACAACTAAAAAATGTTAAATCTCACAAATTGACACTCGCTATACACAAATGTAAAAGAGCAAAATTAAAAAAAAAAACATAATCTTACCGGCAAAACAGAAAACAAAAGAAAATAAAAACTACACAAAATAAAAAAAAAAAAAACAATACTACGTCGTCGCGTAGTAGTACTACACTACTACTACCGACTACTATGTACAACACCAAAAACGTTAATGATTGCAGTAGTATTATATTTACAACAACAAAAACTGCAACAATGTATAAAAGCGTTGCCAATCACCCACACCTTGCTCCACTTACCAACAACAAGCAACATTCAGCAACAATCATTCTACAAGTAGTAGTAAAACAGCTTCACAATAAAAAAAAACAAAAAAAATAATAAGAAAAACTTTTCTCTTCGCACTTCTCAAATACATGATACGACGATGCCGCATACTCTCTGATTGCTCACTTACTAGCTTGCTTACTCACAAGCAGTTAAATTCGCAGTTGTCATAGTCGTTTACAGTTGCTCACTCTTTCTTTTACACTATTGCATATGAGGTGGCTGCGGCGGCTGCTGCTGGTTGTTGCTGGTTTAACTTCGGCCGAAACCGGTAAGTGACGACCAAAGATGACTGTGACTTCGGCTCGAAATGCCGCATAGCAAGTAATAGTATATGAATGGGCTTTGACTGCATGCTATCGTACAACCCCCGCTCGCACGCGATCTTTTAAAGTTTGCGTGTGCACTTCTTGTGTGTTGTTTTGTTTAGTGCATTGATGTTGTTTGCTTGATTTTTATCTGTCTGTGGCGTCGTTACTGTTTTTGTTGCTGTTATCGTCATCGTTATTATTGGCGAGCGGTGGTAGCGGAAGCATACGTATTGTTGCTGCAGGGTACATCCCACACAACTAAACAACAAATATGCAAGCACAACAGCGCTGAGTATTGAGCGAGAATGACACTCTTTTCGCAGTTATTATGAATAATGCTGTTGGAGTATATATATGTATATATATTTTTGCGAGTGAGTTTATAGCATGGGCGCGTATATTACTATTATTTTGTTTCATGCCATTTTTGTTGTGGCTATCATTGCTGGACATAATGCGGCTGTTGCTAACGTTGCTGACGCTGCTCTCTCGCCACATTTTTGAACATTTTCAATTTCGCTGAATGGATTTTATGGAGGCGTTATGCGGCTACAGCGATTTGTGTTGCTGCTACTTGCTTTTCGCGCCAAATTGCAGCATTTAGATTTGGGTGCGCTCATTTGATGTTATTGTTCATTGTGGGGTTTGTGTTTTTGCTGCAGTTGATACCCTCTAAAAGCAGTCTACATGGGCTTGTTTGGCGCATGGTGACAAATGACGTGCTAGTGAGCAGCAGCACATCGTCTCCGATCACGCCGTGGTGTATCTTAGCGTTTGCCATGCGCATGTGCTGTGTCATGGTCGTTGTCGTCTTCAGTTAGCGTAGTCAAGTGCAGACGAACCCACCCAAACGACAAAATGCGTCAATCGCATGCCATTCTTTTTTTTTTTCTAATATACATATATGAATATTTATTTTTTCCTTTTCTTTTTTAATTTCCTATTATAACATTTTTTTTGTGTTTCTTTTTTTTATCGACAATGCAACTTTTACCTTTTTTTTCGAGAGCATTTCACTACGTTTTTTTATAACTGTCTACTTGTCCATTTATACCCGGCACATTCGACACGTGCAGAAAATTCATATCATCAAAACACAAAAATCTTGAAGAGGAAATTTTGGCGCCAAAAAGCAATACTCGCCGTCCATCAAGCATACACAAATAGCCTTGAAATGTGGGTGTTGTTCGACGACGACGTAGGCATGGCCGCGTGTGATCAGTTAAGCACACAAGGCAGTCAAGCAATCGGGGAGGCTGATAGCTAACTACACATGCAACGATTTCACAATTTTTGGGCGTAAAAATATGTCAACACTGCGCAGGAGCAAAGCAAGACCAAAAAGTAAACCGTAAGGATAAAAAATCGCAGCAGCAGCAGCCAGCGTGTGGCAACAGCAATAAACGCATAAAAGGATATGACGCCATGACAAACGGCAAGCATAACGAGCCATTTAAACTAATTGAGTATGCCATAAAAAAAAAACAACAAAAAATGAGACAAAAAAATTTTGGCAGGGCGCGCCAGTCCGCGGTCCGACTCGGTATTACACAAAATGCCGGCACCAAAAAGGCGCCACCTGCTATTGTTGCCAAGTTGTGTAGCAACTGAGTGGGCGGCTGTTTGGCAGGCAAGTCAAAACGTACGTATGAAAAAAAAAATCAATGAAAAAGCCGGGTATAATCAAGCAAAAACGAGCAGTGCAGAGGAAGAAAGAACAACACACATAAAAGCGGCAAAAGCAATACCACCACCGCCAAGAGATGGGCAGCGCAAGAAAACAATAGTGAGAGAGAGAGAGAGAGAGAGTGGGTGAGAGAACGCACGAGTCACCATGTGAGAGCTTTTCATGTTGCGCACATGTGGGTGCGTGCAGCAGAGCATGGCTAAAATGGTTAACTGGTTTACTACGTTTACTGTTGGCGTAGGTGGTGGCATCCGACAGCGTGCGCGGCACAAATCAACGCGGCTGGCCGGCGTCATTATTATTGATTATTTTTACCAAAGGCTGTCAGTCACACAAAGCGTTTGAGTCGTGTTTGTGTGAGTGTGCTTATAGCACGGCGACAATGCACAGACAATGACGATAATGACGACAACGACGGCGGTGTTGGCGGTGACGCTGACAACAGGGGTAAGGTGGTGGAGGTTTTGAGTTTGCTGTTGTACGCCAAAAATGCTGATGATGATGACGACAACAACAACAATATTGAAAAGTGTGGGCTGCTACCTCGTGCAAAAATGTGGGTGACAATGACGTCTAACTGCGACTGCTAACGGTAACAACAATAACAACAAATGACAGATACCTTCTGAGTTAGCAATGGATGCTGTTGGCGGTAATAGGCTTTGTCGGTGATAGGCAACAAGCAGCCACACACGATAAGACGACAGCCCAAGATTGGCAACACCGACACTGTCGTCTTGCCAACATCAATCAGTCTGGCAACATACAAAAGTTCAAGAAACTCACAACTCACTCACTTGTTTTTGTTTTTTTTTTCCAATATTATATACCAAAAATGTAAATAATAATATACATATGTATATGTATGTTATAATTATATATGAAGAATAAAAATGTAACCATACAAACAACTCACCGGAATCGGAGGGCGTTTCCAGGTTCGTACTCAAATCATCCATGCCCATATCCTTGCAACGAGTATAACTGTGATCGCTTATGTGTCGCAAATAGTGGCTACTGTTGCCATCGACATCGCCCAACAGCAACGATGTGGAGAATTCACAATTTGAACCCGAGAACGAGCATTCGCCATCGTCGGAAGAATCACAATCGGAGTTAAGATTGACCATACTGCCACCGCAACCGCTGTCGGCATTGGCACTGCCATCGTGCCCATTGCCGGATAGTGACGAATTCGAACATGACGATGGACTGCTAAAAGCTGATGACGACGTTGACGCTGCGCTGGATGATGCGGATGTGCTGCTGATGGTTGACGAGGCGGATGACATTGACGTCGTTGCTGGCTGATTGCCGATTATGTCCATAACTTCGTTAAGTGTCGGCATCGTGTTACCAAAGATATTATCCAACTGTGTTTTACTCGTGTTCTGCAGCTCCCGGCTGAGACGATCTATGAGCAGCGACTCACTTGGCAGCGCCATATTATTGCTGCCCATGACGCAGGCACGCAAATCGACATTATGCCGGAATTCGGCGCCAACATCCGCAATCCCGGATGTCCCATCATCGTGCAAACTCTGCGGAGTATCGGGACGCAAGAATACCGGGCCGCTATTTGCTGATGTTGCTGTTGTAGCGGCACTGCCGCCATTTGCCGACGTCGACCATGATGTCGACGGTGTGTTAGGTGTCAGCATGCAACTGCTGTTTTCCAAGTGTATCACATTCTTCTGTTGCTCCTTCTGCAGCAATTGCATTTGGAACTTTTGCTGATACTTCTTCTGTGCCTGCTGCTGCTGCTGTTGCATATGATTGTTATTCGACTTGCGCAGCAACGAAGTGCCGGGCGGTATGTGCTGCATGCTGCTTTGTTGTGTTGTGTTGCTGCCAAAGGCAGCAGAGGAGCGACTGTTCTTGGGTATGTTGTGCTGTTGCAGTTGCAACTCATAATCACTATTTTGTGGTTCGACTTTGATTTCTGCTTTTATATTTAACATTGCCGGATAGTTCTGTTGTTGCTGTTGCATAAATTTGCTGTTATTTGCAATGACCAAAGTCGGTCGCTGTTCTGTTGTCGTCTGTATTTGTGTGGCTGTTGCGGATGCTGTCGACTGTATTGCCGGTTCTGTGGTCGTTGTCGTAGTCCCTATTGCCGGAGTGCTACCTGTGACTGCTGCCAAAGGCACCGCATTTGACATACTTTCACTATAGCTGGACGCAGCCGAGTTCGTCTCCCCACTGCCGTTGCCATTGGCATTCTGTTGTTGTGACGAATAAGCATTACCCGACCACATGCAGTCGACGTTGCGTATTTCGGGCTTTATGTCAAAATCGAAGACAGAGAAATTGTCGTTGGCACCAGTGCCGTTGGCGACACCCCCGCCGCCGCAATCATCGCTGCCTATATCTGATGATATTTTCAGCACATCGCTGTGTATCGAGGGCAATTCAATGTCGAAAAGTTCAAAGGTGTCGGGTGCAATGACACTCGAGTAGTAGTCCTCGTTTAGGTTAAGTGCATCGTAACTAACGGGGAATTGTTCCCAGACGCGTTGACGTTGTGTATTAGCCATTGCGCTTTTGTTATATTATGTGTTCTTCTTGTGTTTATTATAAATGTATTTAGTTTTTTTTTGTTGGTGTTATTATTATAACTATTGTTGTTTTTTTTTTTCCTGTACAAAATGAAAGCAAGAATTTGTGACATCAAATTAGCATAAAATTTTGAAAAATATTCAGAAAACAGATTAATACAAAAATGTAAATATATATTGTAGTGTAAATTAGTTACCTTATATATATAAAATAAAAACAAACAAAACATTGTAAAAAACGAATTCTAAAATTAAAAATCTTATATTTAGCTTTACCTAGATAAAACAAAAACACCAGAAAAAAAGAAAAAAAAACAATAACTTTTTTCCTGCTGCTTATGACAGTTGCAACTTGCAAAATACACACTGGCAAGGCAGCTAAAACAACTGCAGGCGCACAAATATAACTGTCTGTCTGCCTGCCTATCTGCGTTTTATTGTGTGTTTGTAAACGTTAGTTTAAATACTTGTGTTTTTATATTCGCCCGAATTTTAGTATTTCTCATTCTAAGTGACATAAACTGGTTTTTATTCATCATAATTTTAAATAACTGATACCCTTAATAAATAGACCATTTATTCGGTATATAGTATTCGGGCGTATAGTAAACAGTATCAAAACAAAAAAAAACCCGCCGAATAGTGACTAAATATTTGTAGCATTTCTAATATATGCATACATACTTTTTCAATACGTTTTTATGGCTTTTTTTATTATATATTTTTAATTTATGGTTTTTTTTTTTTTTAATTTCATTTAAATTTTTTTCTGCCGCATGACAACATATTTTAAACAAAACGGCAGGCGTGCTTAATTCGCAGCCGTGCAAAGTTCTCTGATAGCATTTTTGCTTTTTTTTTTTTTTTTAATGTGATTAATGAACAGCAACGGCAAGTTTGTTATGTATATTATATTCAGCCAAATTAAAACACTTGCATTGATTTTTTTATTTTCAATAATAAAAATATAATTGCTAAATGCGAGTGCAAAAGAAAAATAAAACAAACCGTAAAAGCAAACAAAAAAAAAACAATGAAACCCAAAAAAGGTTAAGTAACACGAAATAAATAAATGTACAATATAATAGAAAATAAAATTGACCAAGATTACACAAACAAAACCACAATAAAATAAAAGAAATTACAATCATAAATAGCGCGAATACTAATTGCAAATTGCTGTTAATGTATCAAAGCAAATTGAAAAAGTAAGAAAAAATAAAAAAAAATAAAAAAAAATAAAAGCAATAATGTTTAATGTCATGATGTTCCTGCTAAAGATGAAAAACAACAAAATAATTGTTAGGGAATACTATAGCTAAGCTGCATATATACATTTACGGTTGCATATAACGTTAACGCCGATGACAAAAAAAATGCAACAACAGAAACAAAAAAAAATTATTATTACAGACAAATTGACAAACCAACACCTGCATGCTATTTCGCTTTTACGCATGCTTCTATAATTTGATGTTTAGTTTTAGTTCTGCACGTAATCATGTTGTTATTATTATTATTGTCTTTGTTGTTGTTGTTGTTGTCGTCGTACACACAAGCAGAAATAAAAAAACAACTGCCAATAATTTTTACTTAGCCTAGCCTACCACTAGTTTTGCTTTTTTTTTTTGTTAATTTTCTTGTCTTTTGGTTTTTCTAAGCCGTTAAGCGTTGATGTGCTACAACATTCTTTAAGTTTTTGTTGTTAGTTTTGCATTTTTATGTTTTTTGATATTTTTTATGTAATTATTGGGGAGCACACACATGCATATATAAAAGTATAAAACTATGTATGTAAAAAAAACAGCTTTTTAAATTTTGACACAAGCACCGTTAGCATACGATTTGCCGTTAACAGTAGTTAATGTAAAAGTATACATAAATGCATATATATCAATTGCATATTTTTCTTATAACAATAACACTAAAAATTTCATTTACCAACAATATTTCTCAACTATCTTTTTTTTTAATAAATGTATTTTCCTTTAAAAAATAACACACCAATTTGTTAAATTTTAAGAAAAAAAATTTTTTTTGTCAGTTCTAGTGACTACTCTAATTCTACTTTGTGTTACGCCAAATGCAAATATTTTTTTATTTTTACCGTTTTATGTGTTCCTAATATTTTCTTTTTTACTTGCCTTTTATTTATTTTGTTCAATGTATTTTTTTATGTGTTTACACATGATTGTCATTTTACACATTAAATTTTGTTAAATTTAGTTTTTATGCGTTTTTTATTATTTTCCACGCTCTACTTATTTATTTTTAATTTATATTTTATGTCACTACTTTACGTTAATTTATTTTTATACAAGTTGCCTTACATGCCTTATATAAAAAATAAAAAAAACACATTTAGCAAAAAAAAAAATAAAAAACAAATTTTATTATTTACCTTTAGCAGATATCTGCTATTTTCCTTTAAATATAAAATTAGTCCTTTCCTCTGTTGTTCTTTATTCACAAGCTTTTCAATAATTTCAGTGAAACTTGCAAGACGCAGCTTTTTTATACTTAATTAATTATTTGTTGTAGTTAAACAAGCCGAATGATTTTTACAATTTCTTTGTCAAACACAAAAAAAAAAAAAAAAAATTTGCCGCGTTTGCAATTTTAAAGAATTTACGCGAGCAAAGCCGGGCACAGCTTAGAATTTCTTTTGTTACACTTATTAACGTTGTTGTTTTTACCGCTGGTAATGCTGGTTTTACTGTTGCGCTGCATATCAAATAAGTTGCCTTGCAAACAAACGGTAAATACCAAAAAAAAAAAATTACGCACACACTAAACAAATGACAAAAGTATATAATATATATATTTATATATAGATATATATTTTTTTTCCGATATTGTTTTGTTTTTGTAAACTTTTTCCAACGTTGTATGATTTTTTATATTGTTGTTATTCACTCAATTTGCGCGCATGCAAATTGTTATGTAGAATTATTTTACGTATGCTTTTTATTCTTATTTTTTTTCTTGTTGCGGTTTCCGCCTTTTAGCAAAATCAAAATGCCGGCCGGTATTTAGCAAAATTTGTTTTTTATGTTTTCTCGCTTGTTTTATTTATCAATTTTTTATTTTCACTTGCACAATTTTGCTGCAGTTACGCGCGAAAATATAACTTTATTCGCTGTATTTCTTAATTGCCCAAATTAGTCTGGTCTGTTTCTATACTTTTTTGTCGCTTGACGACTTTTGTTGTCGTCGCTTGCATAGTCAAATGCGAAATAGCAAGAATCGACTTCGCTGCTGCGCTTATTAAGGGCGAAAGTGCACAAAATACAAACAACGTCGTTACCGAAAGAAAAATTAAAAAAACCTTACGTTTTTCCCGTTTTATTTTGTTTTCTGTCTTCTTTTATTTTTTTGATTAGAATGTTCACGCGCACTCACGAATTCCTGCATATATAAGCAAAATTTTACTTTCGTTCACTGTTACTTTTGTATTTAAATATTTTTTGTTAATGTTGCTTATTGCTGTACTTGTTGTGGTTGTTCATAGAATATGTTTTATTTTGGTTGCGACAATTGTGTTGTGAGTGCATGCATAAATGCTATACTGCTAAATATTTTGGTATTTATTTGTGAATTTATGCTTTTTAAAGACAAAAAAACTTTAAATTTTTCCTCTTGCAAAATTAAAAAATTTTTGAATTGTTCTTCTTTCTTTCGGTTGTGACGAGCAGAGCCAAGCAGCAGAGTTGTCAAGGAAAGCACGCGAGACACGTTTAAACGTGGCAGAGTCACAAAATGAAGTGGATCGAAGCGCTAATAAACCGAATACATTTTACTCTGACGCGCAAACACACTCACTTACTCAAACACATTCGCTCAAACGAATACATACACGGAGACACAAATGCGCGCGCGACCAACCTGCACGTTTACAGCTACTCTCTCTGAGATGGCATTTTTATGCTCAAAGCAAACGAGTACGATTTACAATGAATAGCTTAGTGAGAGAGTAAACGAGCAAAGCAACAGCATATTCGAGTGAAAATCACATGCACTGCTAAAATCAGTTCTATCAAGTTTGGCGACAACTTTTTCTGACGAATTGTACAATTATTATGAAATTACCAAATTTTTTGCAAAAACATGAAATACTTTACAATTAAAAGCTTACATATTTATTGCACATATTAATGCAATACGACAATAATTTTACAAATTAACGCTTAACATACACAAACACAAAAGTACTCTCGCGAACGTAAAAAGAATCATATAAACAAAAACACTCAAATGCCGTATTCATTTTGCCGGCTGAAAAAGCACGAACAAAAATTGGTAAGCTTCGAGTACAACAATAACAACAACAGCAGAAATTGCGTGAGCGCTTCCTCTCTGTTTATTTACATTTTTTCCGGTTGCATATTTTTTTGTGTTTTTGGTTTTGGGTTATATTCTTTTTGCTCAGTTTTTGGTTCTACTCCGTACTCGCAGTGACTTTGTTTTTGTATTTGCTAAAACAAATGCGAACTCTGCGAAAACAAAAGCGCTCAACGCGTTTGTTTATTAAATTTGTTAGCATTTGTAATTGCCTATTTATATTGTCCGCATCTTGTTGCTGATGCTGCGTTTGGCTGTCGTTGTTGTTGTCTTACTTATAATACATTAATGTAAGTGTTCGATTGTTACCATGTAGCCATGTGTAGCGCAAAATGCCGTTAATTACGCATGTTGAATTTTGATTTTATATAACAACTGGCGATGTCACTGCCTCACCTTGCATAATATTGTATAAAATGATTGTTTTAATTACATACTTATTGAGAAACAAATGTTTGTATGTACATACATACATATATACATACATATTTGTTTATTTTCATACATGTATGTACATACATGAATAAATGTGCAAATTTCGTTAGCTTTTTTTAAAAATATTTTTGCTTATGCTTACAGAAATTACACAAGTCTCATTTTAATTTGCCATTGCCTAACAAAAAAACAAAAATTACAACCTACCGTCAACACCTTTTTTTGCAAAAACAACAAAAACGCAGACATAAAAAAGCAGAAGTTGGTATTTTTGAAATTCAAGACAGTCGTGAAAATTGCTTACGTGACAAAATTCTCGCGAAATTTGCATCTCGCTTACACTTGAAAGCGAATTTTTACTTAAGCCTCACAGTGTGTTTTGCACATTTTAAATAATTATTCTTCTTGCTTTTTATTCCCGAAATTTGATTGCTTTTATTATAATTTCTTTTTTGTGTTTTATAAAGGTTTTCACGGACATGTATGTATGTACATACAAACATATGATGATGTATGATGTGTGTACATATTTGCGTGGCGACACGAATAAGTTATCGACAAATTGTGTGAGTGGGCTGTCGAAAGCGAAGCATTTTACAGGATAAAAATCTGTTACAAGTTGACATAATTAGCATACCGTTAATGTTCACACATATGTGTATGTGGGTACATAGTAATAGGAAAAACAACATCGCCATCCTTTTGAAATACAATAAGTTCTCGGTAAGCTAAATTAAAAGTTTCCTGTTTTTACTGAGCTATTTCACTTATCTTACATACAACATATTTTTCTGGCAAGCTGTTGCGAAATTGCGGTTGCAACAACCGTGTTATAACTTGAAGTTCTATATGAGAGTGCGATAGAACGATTTCGTCTTCTGCAAACTCTGTTCATTTTGAACACTATTAAAGCAGTACTGAACAACGCAAAAATCTGCTTCCGAATATAGCGCATCTCAAGGCGGTGTTGTAGCCCAAGAAAAATGAATGCAATGATGGCAACAAAAAAGAAGCAACGAAACCAAAATGACACGCAACAAGTTTATCAAACTGTTGCCACAATAAGCATAAACTAAAACTAAAAACCTGGTTAGCTTTGCCAACGCTCTCACTTACATCCCAAATAAATCAAATGTCGTTAGAAAAGTATCTAACGGAACTAAATAAAAAAATTCAATGAATTCATGAAGAATATACATATGTATGCATCTCAGTTTTGGCAAATGAAGGTGGATTGTTCTACCTTAGCCATCCGACCAAGCACCGACCTCATCCTACAAAAGAGACACACAAACAAACAAACTAAAAAACTGAAAACTAGAAAAAAAAACATTTTTAATAACTTAAACGTCAAGAACAACAACAACCGCAAATAAAACAATAAAGCAATAAGAAACAAAAACTTTCACAAGCTAATCTAAATCCAAAAAGAAAAACGTGCCCACGAATGAAAGAACAAACGGAACATTAGCGTGCGCGCGAGAGAGAAAACCTTCCTCAAGTGTAATCATATTAGGCTCGAAACATTTTGTTGCTGTCTCACAAAATAAAATCGAACAAAAAATGCAGCAAACAGCATAGCAACAATAGCAACAATAGCAACAAAGTGCCTATGCCTGTGCAATGCGCCTGTCGTCCGTCGCTTCCCACTACGAGTGGTCTCTCGCTCATTCGTAAGATTTGCGCTATGCATCGCACATGCGGTGGCAATGTGCACAATAATATCGCGATACTAAGGCGATTCTCCTCACTTTATTTACTAAAATCAGATGTTTCAAGCTTAAGCTCAAGTCCAATGTTGTCACCACGTCGAATTTCACTTATTCTTGAGAAGCTAAGCTTGGGTGCTAGGGGAGATGACTGAGAATATTCACAAAATGCGTTTTCCAGGGTTGTATGTTTTGCGTCTATCTGTCTCTGCCAACTTCACGTTCAGCTGCATCAGCTGTTGAGTTAGTACTGCCAACGAATATGCGGAGCTCGTACCCTGCTTATTCTGCTTACAAAATGGCACATTGCCTAAGCTAGGGTGCTCATACCCCGGAGCATATGCAGTAAATAGAGTTGCCTTAATGGTGACTCTAACTCGCTCCTTATACATATTGTTGTTGGTATTTTAGCGATATTCGATATACGAATGCCCATAGGACTGTCACCATATTAAACTGGATTATGTAAACTGAAGGTAGCGTGTTGTTGTATTATATTTATTGTTACAGTTGAATCCTGATAAACCGAAATGTCACGGGAACAGCATTTTTTACGAATTATTGGAGTGTTTGGTTTATCGCGATTCGACTGTATTTATTACAGCAGCTGCTGTTCTTGCAGAAGCGATCTTATTGATGTTGTCTTTACAAGATTACTGATTTACTTTTCTGTAGTAACAAATGCAAATGCACCATAAAACCCGCATCGATTTGTTGGAACAGTGTTTCCGGGGGGCTGTTACCCAGGCTTTTGTAGCTTGAAGCAGCTGCACAGCCCATGGCGCTGGCAGCGCTCATTCCTTTACTAATTAGTTTTGCTGTTTGGCATGAGTCAGTCTTGGCTATGCTGCTACATAGCTGTTGGCAACTGAGCGAAGCTGGCAAGGTAACCTGTTGCACTTTGTATGTGCTACGGTTCTATTTCGCTGTTGCTATGCGCAATTTCCAATGTATTGTAAATACAAACGATGCGTGAAAAGTCCTTTGTGTTGTGCTGCTGGCAAAGAAAAGTCGGTTCATCTGCTAATTTGGAGAAATGTTTATTTTCATAACGTTTTCGTGTGTGATGGGAGGTGGGGTCATCTGGTGCAGTCTAGTCCCCATCCCCAAGCAGAGTGCGGTGTAACTGAACTTGGGGCGCATTTTTGCTTGCCTGGCATGTTGTTGTTGTTTTTATTGTTGTCTTGCTAGTTTTCTTTTTTTTTAATACGGTTTCGTTGGCGTTGCTTTAATATGCATTTGTTGTTGATGTTATTGTAGTCCACTACAATTAAAAATGTATAAAAATTGCGCAATTATTTTGCGCCCGTGTATTTTTTCTGTTTGTTGTTGTTGTTCTTGGCGCTGTGTAAATGCGCTCAACCAAATAGGCACAATGTGTAACAACAACAAATAGAAAAGCCAAGCCAAAAACGAAAATAAAACAGAAGCAAAAGCACAACACAACTGCTTAAATTGCAAAATGAATGAAAAAAAATTAAAATAAAAACGTATTGCTGATCATGTAAACTGCAAAAACTACAACAAATCAAAAAAGAACAACAACGCATGGCATTAAACCTCAGATAAATGTAGTATACTCACACACACTCACAATGGCACACACACAGCCACAAATCCAGAGCCACTTAGGCCCCACCAAACCATATTTGTAGTAAAAATTTCTAACCGAGAATTTAAGACTAGACACGACTACGACACCTGTCGTGGCTTGGCTGTGTTCGATGCCGATAGTCAGAAGCTATGACACGTGCAGTCCTCAGTTGTTGGCGGAGCGTTGCGCGGCGGTGCCGGGCATTGCGTTGGGCTAAGAGACACGTTTGCCGTGGGCAATAAATTTAAAGGTTCAGCAAAGCTGCGCACAAGTCTCGCGGCTGATTAGCGAAAAGTGTTGATAGGCTTTTTAGTTTTATTACTTTAATACATATTTACATATGTATGTGTGCATATAAGATACGCTATAATATTTGCACTATTGTTGTTGTTGTGATTGTAATAGTAAAATTCGCATTTGAAAAAGACGCAAAAGTAAACTTGGTACAAAGTGCGGCGGCAATTTTCACAACTGTTCCGCAGTGTAATCTAAAAATTCCGAGGTAAGGCATATAGTGCATATGTACATTCATATATGGAAACGCTTAAAATCTGCAGCTCATCTTGCAGTTCTCGAAATGGGATATCATTACCTTGGCCAGTTGTACTTAGAACTCTGCTTAGTTTGCTAAAGAGACCCGCCCGATGAAGACCATCACTAACAAAGACAACAACAACTTCAGAAGACTTCATTGCTACAACTTTTGCTCATTCTTATTCTCGTTCTGTTGTTTATAGTCTGCAGTTTGCAGATCGCTCTAAACGATGATTTTCTTTTTATTGTGTGCCTATGCAGTAAGCATGATTCACAAATTTTATGCAGTTCTAAAGCAAAAAATCAATATGGGCGTTGAAATTCATACATGATAAACTCAATAGCTAGATGATGTTTTCTTTTCGTGGAACATTTGCCGCAATATCATCACACCTCTGTATCAGCCACTATGTGGTACACGAAATCATGATGAAATGATATCTTCTTCAGAGGAATAAAAAAACAAAAACAGTTTATCAATTTACTGGCCAAGTATCGTCGTTCCTATGTGTAATATGCAACTCGCACCATCTGCTGAGTGCGTCAGCTTCACCTTAATAAGCTCATGCGCAAAATGCAAACTTCCAGGCGAGATGGGATGGCTATTGATGGCTACTATTCATAGACTTTTAACACATTGTTTGCGTTGAACTAACAAATCTCATTAATAGCTAAAATCATAAGGATCAGCTAGCTGCAACGTTAACCAGCGCCATCATAGCAAATTTGAAACACATGCCGCCTTGTTATAAAAATAAAGTCAGGATTAAAGATTAGGATTCGACCCTGCGACATTCGGATGCCAAACTGGTGCCTTTACTGACTATGCTATTTTAATATTTTATTTGTTTATATTTACTCACACATAATGATATTTTTAATTGCTTAAAGGCAAACAAATGTGTGGTTGTTGTACAACAATGGACTCTGTGTGTATACGTGTGCCGTATGGAATGTTGCTGTGCGAAATCTACTCTCTCGTGAGCGAATATAAAATTTACTCATCTATGAGATAATAAGCAAACAAACGAGAGAGTAGATTTCGCACACACACCATCTCATACGGCGCACGTATTTCATTTTTGATTATCTGTTTTAGATTTTCAAAATCACTCTACCGCCGCTACAGATGTGTTACCACATCAATAAAATTAAAAGATTGCCTTAAAAAGAACTAGCTGCTGATAATCAATACACAAACCAAATGTTTGCTGCCCAACGCATGTAAAATTCGCGCACTGTATCAGTGGCTGCTAAACTATATGAAACTACTTAACAACGTGAAAAACGTTGCAAGGTGAAAGAAATAAAATATAAAAACCCAAAAATCAAACTAAACTAAATACTTATGGCTTAACTGACAAAATGTTGGCATTACTTAGACACTTTGCAAGGTAGCACAGTCGTTGCCGTCTCTATGCCAAGCGATAGAATGCAATAAAAAGCACTTGAAAATGCAAGTGCCAAGAGCAGATAAGGCGCGCGACGTTGCTTGTAGCAGTAGACAGGGAAACGATGGTACAGTCTTGAATCCAATTGTTGTCCAATAGGGACGTGGCTAGTAACGTCACAAGTCTGCACCTTCTACTGCAGTGGACCTCGAAAACAATGTCAAATGGTCGGCAGCTGCAACAACAATTACTTCAGCAACATCAAAACAATGAAATGACGTACAAATATTGCTGCAAAACACTTTACGTGTGTGGCTGCTGCTTCTGTTGTTGTCATTCTTCTTCTTCTTATTCGTCTTGTTAGTTTTATTATTATTTTTGTTGTACTGCACTTTGTTTTCTGTAAAGCTTGTCAGTTAATTTATTTTTGTTTTTTCTTTTTTTGTAAAACTGGCGCGAAAATGACTATTGAAATATTTACTTAAAAAATATGAAATGTAATTTTCTGTGTGCTTTTTTGTGTTAATTTACGAGTGTAACAACAACAGCGACAACACCATCAACTGCAACAATGTTATAACGAAAAAAACATTAAGCTTTTTAGCCCTGACGCTACTAATTTGCCTAGTGCGCACGATTGACTCCGCTGCACTTCGGCACAATTCGTCTCGTCTACGTTCGGCTACGCGATAGTTTGCGCATTGTTGATATTTTGCTTATAATGCAATTGTTGTTGCCGTTATAACTGCTGCTGTTGTTTTTGTTAATTGGTCAGTGGCTTATTGCCAATGGCATTTTCTTTGTTATAGGTTAGTTTTATTTGTGCTTCCTTCAGTGAAGGATAGTGACAGCAAGAGCAGTAAAAGTGGCCCATGGAAGTAATAACAGCAAAATTGCTTACCTATAAGCCAGCAATGCGCATATGCAGCCGTAAGCTAACCAATATTATTTAAGTCATTTATTAGTGCAAAGTATTACATTCACAATGACCAAAAAGGAAACGTCTAACTGAAACTGCCATCTGTACAAGAGTTGGTTGCTGAATAGTCAACACAGAGCTGCCAACTGTCTTTTTTTCCAATTACTTTAATGTCTTACAGTTTTCCTGAGCGTACATACCCATGTATGTATGTATATATGTACATATAAATATATGCACATAGGTATGTATGAAATTCTGTAATCGTTAATTGTGTCTTGTGTTTCCGCTTCTATCAATGATGATTCAATTTGGCTTGCTGCGCAATTAGGGTTACAGGGCTGTCAGGTGTTGTAGTATATTGTTAACTCTTTTCTTCTTTTTGGTTTTTTTTTTTTTTTTGGTTTTAAGCAGCAGATGCGCATACATCTAGAAAATTTTTATTTATTTAAATTTGGTTCTTGCAGTCTTCTTTTTGCATTCACAGAACACATTTGCTTGTGTGAATTTGAGCTCGCAGACATCGTTGTTGTTATTATTGTATAGACGCGTCAGATAACAACAATAATGAGTCAAAATGTAATTAAATGGCATAGAAAACAAATTGAAGTTTAAATTTGCGTATAAAATAATAAAAACAAATGCAGCAACAACGAATAACTACATAAAGAGACGCAAATAAAAACACAAATAAACCAGACCCCCCTTCTTCTTCGCCAAAAAAAAAGAGAAAAAAACGCAGCATGGAAAGAATACCCAGCGCTAACAAAATAGTGACAACAACCATAAGAAGTACAGTCGCCACATGCAGACAGACGGACGCACAGTTAGCCAAACAAATTCACAAATAAACAAACGGACGTGTATGTACATATGCACGCACATAGCACACTGCCGTACATGTGTAATGCAGTTTAATAAGAAACCACGATAGACGGACTGGCAAAACAGACAGACCGGCATACGTCAAAAACAGTAATCAATAACGTTAAATGCTGCACATCTCTAGGTTGAAATCGCCAGATTTTCTAGCAGCTGGCGGGCAACCTACACCCGGTACCCCGGGTACCATTTGCTTTTAGCAAAAAAAGCGAAAATCTAACCAAAACAAAGCAAAAACACAACAAATCGAAAACACTCAAGCGCAAAATCAAAATACAAAACACAAATAGAAAAAAGCAAGAAAAACAAAGCAAAAGCTTTTCTATCTAAAGAGTGTGCAAAAGCCACCCCCTTGGGAGCAAGAAGACGACATACTATGAATACGCGAAAAAAGCTTTCATCGCTTTTTCAAGCGATACCCACTTCTACCGGTATTTCACAATTTCGCTTTCACATTCGCAAATACACCTTGGACTGATGTACATACATACAATGTACGAAATGGCAAAGCAGACATTGTAGCCGTACTGAGAGAATTTCGCAAATTTTTGAAATTACATTCAAGAAATATATACATACATACATACGTATATATATAAATACATATGTATTTACTTATGAGTAAGCACATACTCAATACTATTTATGTATAAAGAATGGATACGTTGTTAATAAAATTTTAGCAAGTATTTTTCATGCTCAAGTTGTCTTTGTTTGGGGCAAATGTAAACAACTAACCAAGTCTGCACCACGTCTGTCATGTTGGTACATGACTGGGCAATATACAATATATTTTTTGATGTGAAACATCTTTGCGCTCGCTATAGCTAAATGTATTTTAGAACTAACGTGAAGTAAAGAACTAACGTGGAGTTTAGATCTAAATCTAACAGCTTAAAAATATAATTAGGCAACAGCTAGTTGCAAGGCTCGGTAGCTCAGTGGGCAACATACATGAGGGCTTGTAAAAATGCAAAAATCACAACTTTGACATAAGATTAAATCTAACCGAAATATCTGTAATATAATTTTGTTTGTGTTACATCATGCATAGGCATTTGTGTTTTGTCCATCGGAGCATCACACTCACATGTTTTTAGTGTTGAATATAACGTTAAAACGCCTTGAAAATGAAGAAATTAGTGTTGAAAATACACTAATTGCTAATGACGTCACCTGCAATAAAATCCTCTCTCTAATGAAAGTGATCCGATTTTGAGAGTGAAAAAGGCCCAATTGGCGCCACCTTCTATCTATTACATCATGGGCTGAGTGCAGAATTTAAGACTAGTTACGGAAAAATGCAACAGCGTATTTAACAGCTACTACAGATGCAGTTGAATAGCCAAAAATTCTGACATACGTGCACATGCCTTTACAAAGAAACAACAAAACGGCATTGGTGCCGTAGGTCAGGTAAAGAATATCAACTTTACAAAGCAGCCAAGAAGGACATCCGAGCAAGAAGTAGCTATTTTCCTATTTGCTGCTCAACATGAGGCAATAGCTTCAACAGATCATTTGAGTCATATTTGCTCAGAAAAATTTTGAGGTAGTGGAACAAAAATAACAAATCCATCACATAAAATGTGCGAACTTTATAAGCAATGTGTTGGCTCCACATTCTTTGAGGATTTGCGTGAGGGTGATCTTTTTTTTATTATAATGTTCAGATGTGGACTATAAAGAGTCAATAAATGCTGCTTCCATTATTCCTTTCTACAAAAACTCCTTCGTTTAATATGAACAAACGATTCATACAACAACGCCGATGATGCTATACATAGTTGATGTCGATTAAGTTTTCCTTGATTTATGCACCGACTGACTGACTGAGCCCTAGTGGAATCTAAAACTTTGGAAACACCTTTTTTAATTTTTTTTTCGGTTTTGAACTGATGTTGGAAGGCATCCTTTTTGTTTTTTATGTATTGTAACCGACAATTTGTTTAAACATAACTAGTCTATAAAAAAAAAGTGCAGTTAAGAATAGTTTAAAATAAAAAAGCCTTTAATTTATTTCAGCTTTCTTTTGAAAAGTGTTAGCTATTTTTCTCTTTTTTTTCTCAATCTAGATTAACTCCACTCAAAAATTCTGGCAACACTGCTTGGCGATCCACAGCGTGAGCAGGTAAAAATTGAGTGTGTGTACTGTGTGATTTGATACAAATTGCACTCACATGGCGAGTGTATCTTTGCTTAAATGAATGCAATATGGCCGCGGGATGAATTTCGACAACAACCACAAGTGGTTCTTTGTGTTTTTGCGGCTGCCCCGGGTCAAATTCAATTTGCGATTTGAGTTTGAGTTTTTTTTTTCCGCCTGAGTGGCTTGAGTTCTTGCGTGTTGCAGAGAGATGCTATCTAGAAACATAGCGAGATAGAACATATCGCTTATTTCTGATGTATGTGGGACACACAGACATTGTACGTGTATATCGGACTCAAAATATATTGCATTATTTTCTGTGGGGTCCAAGACCCATTGATTTGAGGAGAGTTTAGTGTTTTGTCGTTTCTTTGGGCAATATGAACGCAGTCTGTCTCCGGAGCAACAAACATGTAATGTGTGACAGCAAATTCTGTTTTGCTTCATGCATGCAACCACAAAGAACATTCGTAACACAACGCAACATGCATCCGCAACATTTAAACAAATTACTGGTCTTGTGTTTTGTATTCCGCAACATTAATGCGGCAACATTGTTGTAGCAACATATTTGGCATACATTAGGGCCTCGGTTTTGCGTTGTCCCGACTTGTGTTTTTTCAATTTGCGTCGGAAAATTTTTTTCATGTTTTCGAATTGAGTCGTTCAAAATTTCAAGTTGCGTTGCAAAAAAACTTTCATTGCTTTCAAATTACTTCGTTAATTTCACTTTGCGTCGCTTGAATGCACACGTATAATTCGAAACATATTTTTTTTTTTTTTAATAGTCATATCTCTTTATTATTATTAATGTTTTCTAGGCGTTAATCAGCACTCTGTTTGTGCTATGAGACACCTGGTGTATGAAACATATTTATTTGCAGAAAATAATTTTTTTGTAAAAAGGGAATCCCCACATATCAGCATATGTAAGGGCTGCACATTGAAAGGTGAATTTTGGTAAATAATTTCCGCAGTTGAGGATTCACTTGACTTTTAATCACGATTGATCACGATAATTTTGATTTTAATTTCATTTCATTCCTTTTTCTGAGTTCCTTTTTATTATTGAAATTGTTTAAATACTTATTGATATACATATGTATATACGTATATGTATAAATTTTCATATCATTAAAAAATTGTTATGTCGATGAACATGTCTTCTTAAAAAATTGTATTTTTCTTTACTCTGGAATGAATTAAAAGATATTTTGCAGTAACTACAAGTATATGGAAAAATGTATTTCGATTTGAGTCGTTTCGTTTTGCGTTGCCTCTCTCCGATCCCCATTAACGACGCAAACCGAGGTTTAGTTTATTTACTTTTGATTTTATGTGTTTTTTGGTTTCGTTTCTGTTTTTTTTTACTAATTGCCATTTACCGTAGCATAAAATGCATGCAGACGAGAGGGACAGCAATTTGTCTGCCCCACATTAGGGCATATATTGTCATTTCATCAACATAAGAATCGTAGTGCACAGCTGCGTCATGGTCTTTGTCCATGTATAAAACTGAATACCTTTCTAGACTTGGGCAGCTGTTAGCTTGTGTTGTGACGATCCTCATAAATAAGGCCATAAGCTAGCAGTCCCCAATGGCAAACTTTTTACTTTTACTATTTATATTTATTTATAATCAATTTAAGAAGCCAGAAGCTTACTTCCTAGCTCAGTACAAAACAAACACAATGTTCAAAAACAGATGTTACTTGCTCAATATTTATAATCAGTCCAATGTTGTCACTATGTCCAATTTCAATTATTCTTGAGAATAGACGTTTGGAACTTTGGGCGAATGTACTGATGAATAATTCTCGAAATGTTTCACCACTGGGAAATTGCGTTTTTAGGATTGCCACCTTTTATGTGTTTTGTAATTGTTATCTGTGTCACTCGCTCTCGTCATCTGGAGAGAGAGAGAAGCTAGCGCATGAGTGAGATGGAACTATTTGCCGCATATTCTTTTAAAATTTGAGATTTCTTCCACACAATTTAACTGTTTTTGTTACTTGTATAAAGTCTCCGAGAATTTCCTTGAGGAAAACATATAAAAGTACATACAACCGAAATGACAAAAACAGCTCAAGCAAATGAATGAGAAACCCTCAATACATATATATTCATTTATATATATTTATATAAATATATAAGTTGTTTCTATGCTTTTTTATTTTCTGTGTGTCTTTTTTATTTATTTTTTAGCCATGAGTAAGTGAGTGAGAATACGAGCGCATAGTTTTTTGTGTGAGCACCACTTTGCAACAACAATAACAAAAAGATATAGATATAAAACTAAGTATAGCAGTGGAAGAGCGATTTTTTGGCCTGTGCTTAGAGCAAATTTGTATCTTCGGGAAGTTTATCACAGCAAAGCTACTCACTTATTTTGGAATATTACATCGGTCAGTTTAGTCATAATATCCAAATCGAGATATATTCCACAACTTAAATGTTCACAAATCCCCAAACAACTTTCAAACTGTTGCTAATTTCTGTAAATAAAAAAAAAATGCTATAATATAACATTCCACTTTCGCTAACCTGAACTAATTAAAACCAGCTCCATTCAACTTATCGAATTGTTCGCTCTAGCGAAAGTTATATATTTAAGGTTTAAACACACACTTTGTGACATATTGTTTATTAATTTATTGTTTATTTTATTTGTACCTTTATATTCAAAATATAATCAGTCAATTATTTAAAAAAAAGAGGTAATGTTTGTTTGCTGTTTCTTGCCTGAATTTACATTTTGTACTGTTTTTTCGAGCAGGAACTGAAGAACACCGATTTTTTGGCTCGTTTTAATGTTGACGTTGTTTTCTTGAATCTCTTTTGGGGCTCTTTTTCTCTTTTCAGCGGGTAGTTCAAGTTAGAAGGTGGTCAAATTAGCGAATGATGAGTGTATGCATAAAAAAATACTTTTCACTTAAAGTTAAAAAGTGGGAAACTGCAAAAAAACTCCTTTCATTTTAAGGTCAGTGCCAATTTTCAATGAAATATTTAAAACAGTCCCTATGTGACCTTCAAAAAGCTCAGTGACGTCGTCGTCGTCACCGTTGTTATCGTTGTTGTTGTTGCTATGCTGCTCTCGTAAAAGGACCTTATGTGCGTTTACACGCACCGGCATAGCGTCGTGCGTCGTGCGCGTCCTCGTCGTCTTTGTTGTTGTAGTTGTTTGTGTATTTGATTGCTTTCGACTCAAGTTGAATGTCCTTTTCGTTGTCTGGCAAGTTTTCCCTTTTCATTTTATTTTGTTTTGTTCTTGCCGATGTTATTATTTCTTTATTTTTGCTGCCTTTCGTTAGTGTTTTTGTTGTTGCTGGTGCTGCTGCTGTTGGCTCTGCCTGTGTAAACGTTTGTTTAAATTTGAAGGTCGCAGACATTACACATCCAGCGTGCATTCATCAGGGCCCGTTGGCAGCCACCAGTGGACTACAATACAAATGCGTTACAAGCGTAGTTCTTCTTCTTTGTTTTTATTGGTGTGGGTGTTAATGTTTCTATTGTTGTTGCTTGTGCCGCCTTGTCGCTTGTGTGAAATACTTTCCGCCTGCCAGTCTGCCAGCAGCATCAACGTGTCTTTCTTTCGACTCGCATTTTCGCAATTCTTTTTGCTTTTCTTGCTCTCTCCTTCATCATGAGTGTCTGTGTGTTTGCGCGAGTATGTATGTATGCGTTGTTGTTTTTATTACTATTTGAGATGCGTCTGTCTGCCGATGCTGTCACGGTTTGTGCGTGCCTCGCAGCCAGTTCGCCAGCGAACTGCTGCTGAAGCTGGTGTTGGTTGCTGCTGCTGTCTACTGTCTGCAGTCGGTTTTTGTTTATTTATTTATACTTGTTTTTTTTTTTTTGGTGTGTTAAGCTGAAAATGCCCTTTAAGGACACTCGAGTACAAGAAATTTAATGCTGTGCTGCACAACTGCCAGTTACTTTATGTAATGCCAACGATTTGCTCAAAAGAATCATCAAATTCACTGCATAATGGCAAAATACTTTGCATGCAAGTACAAATGCACATACATACATATGTATATACACACATACTTACATGGAATGTATAAAAAACGCACTCAGGCAATTGCTGCATTAATTTGCTAGACGATCCCTTGTTTGTTACATTTCCAGTTTGTTTTTGTTAAACTCTTTTAATTATATTGGCTGGTGGCTAATAGTTTGAGTACAAATTTAGCAATCAATTGCTCAATCATTGAGATAAATACATCGAAAATATTGAGTAAATATATATATATATATATAGATATATATATAAAATTTCAGTGTCACGATGTTCCCTTACGCTTATACTAGTAAATATTTAATTTTTGATACATATTTGTTTAATTACCTTTCAGTCTTTTACATAATCTTTGAATCAATTAATCATTGTCTTAATGAGCATATAAATACATTGTTTAAGTAAACTGGTTAAAAAATGAAAATTTTTTTATCGAAATGTTATTTAAAAAGTCTTGTTAATCACTTCATATTGGTACATACTTATTTAAGTGCAACGTCACACATCGTCATTGTGTCAATCACTTTTGCTTCAATCAATTCAATAATAGTTTTTGTTTTTTTTTTAAATTCAAATTGTACAAGATGTTTTAATCACCTTGCTCACACATTTTTCAATAATTGCTCAATTATATGAGAATTTTGATTGAACCCCATAGCAAACGTTGCTCGCGAAAATATTTCAATCGTTGCATAAATAACTTGCCTAAAAATGCAATAAATTGCCTTTACTTAGCTTTTTATCAGTCATTGCTACAATAAACAACACAAACCGTTAACATACGTTTAATATGTACAGCCCATTTACTAAAAGACTGCCATAACTTCAAAAATTCGATTTTGTATAAAACACATTTAAAGTTTTCTATTGACTTCCTGTAATTCTGTAATATGAACTCAGAAATCGCGGTTTCTTTTACTTATGACAGTATTTTAGTTAATGAACGATGTGTTTAATGTTTTTGTTTCTATAAAAAGTGCATACAAATACTCGTATTTTAGCACTCCACTGAAGAAGTCAGTCATAAATACAAAACAATACATTTGCACAGGCAAACATCAAGCTTGTCAATCAATCACAAAATGTAAGAGTTAATAATCAATCCTGGCATGTAGCAATTTTTCATTTTTACACATAGGATGGCGAGGGCGGCGATTTATCTTTTTCAACTGAATGTTGCAGATTGAGTTGATTAATTGAATTGTTGTGTTTCATTCCTGTACGTACTATGTATGCAATGCTCACTTGTAGACTCACCTTGTTCTTTAAATTATTGTCTCAATTGCAATGTCGCATTTGCTGGTGTTGTTATTATTATTGTACATACATAAACTCAGGGGGATCACCTTGACATGCCTTCGTGTTTTTTATGCACAATTTCAAAACGCAAAACTTTTTCAATTTTATTTAACTTTTCTTTATTTTTATACCCTGTGCCAAAAAATGGTAAAGGATATATTAAAGTTGTGCAAATGTATGTAACGGTCAGAAGGAGGCGTGGCAGACCCCACAAAGTGTATATATTCTTGATCAGCATCAAAAGGCGAGTCGATCTACCGTCTGTCCATATGAACGCTCGGATTTTAGACAATGTTAGACCTACAATCACCAAATTTGGCATGAAAACTCTTCTAATCCATAGGCATAACGAGTTTATTATTTTTCGATATTCTGCCTATAACGTATAGCTGCCATAGGAACGTTCAGACGAAAAACCACATTTGCTAAAGATATCGTTTTCAAATTCTGGAATTAATAGTTCTAGCTAACGTCCAATCACATATCTAAATATTATGTATATCGGTTTACTTTATATGACTTACTAAAAAAAAATTTTTTTTTCTTGAGATATCTTTACATAATGAATACAAAATATTAAAGCAACAGAAAATATATTCTGTTTAGGATTGGGTACAGGGTACACGGCCCCTGCCTTTCTAGTTGTTGTTTGTTTAGCTTATTGTAGTTCTTGTTGGATTTTTTGTGTTGTTTTATTTATCGTTTTCAGATATTAATTGTTAAAAAACTTTGCACACCGCTTTGTGTGAATTTCATTTAATTTTTTTGCATACATAAACAATTTGCTTAACAAATTTTCCATCAAAAGTTTTCAAGTTTGATATTGAATTTGTTTTGGATTTTGTTTGCTGCTGCTTTATTTTATTGGTTGCAGTGCTACGATGTTTCATTTTTGATTTCGTTTTGTGTTTTTTTCATTTTTGTTCAGTTAAGATTTCTTGTAGAGTAAAAAGTTCCAAAACAAAAAGAATACAAACAAAATAAATTCCGTCATGTCTAGAATGTATGTAATTTAAGCCACACAGGACACAGGCAACGCCAAGAATGTAACAGCATAATATGTTAAGCACAAAAATGCAACGCCATAATGGGTCACTCACTTGAGATAAATCCACAGGAAAAAATAGGCAAACATAGGCACACAGGCCGGCAGGCTGACAGTCGAGCCAAGGCAGGCCAGGGCAAGACAAGGCAAGGCAAACAATTGCAAGAAGCCGCCAAATAAGGCATAAAGATCATAAAATAAGTGCAAAATCGAAAGAAAATGGAATCAAAAGTCGCGTAGCAAAGTTATGCTACAAGAGAGCATGTAAAGTAATTGCAAGCGGGGAAGTGTAAGTGCGGGTGCCACAACTGCTGCAGCAGCTACCCGCCGCATCACAGGCTGAGGCAATTGGCGGAGTCTGCCTGATTAACGATTGAAACGTTGGAGCTTCGCAGTACGGCAGTGTAATAGAAGAAAAGAGCAGAGTTGGGCGTTGTCCGTGAAATTGAGCAAACGCTCAGACATGGCAGCGCGGCTTATCGCCGTTATGTGTTTAATGATGCGCTCGCAGATAACCTCAAGTGGCAAGTTGACAAAACGTGAGATGACGAAGACGCACAACACGAACAAAACAGGCACAAGACGCACTTGGCCTCTAAGTGCGGCTGAGTCCAACGCAGCAGAGGCGAGACAAGATGTGGCGAGATGAGGCGAGCTGAGATGAGAGGAGATGAGCTAAGACAAGTTATACGGTGCCGTGCCATGCGGTGCCATGCTATGCGTGGCATTGAGATGGGTGAATGAGAGTGCCTCGACGCGGCCTGTGCAGCTGATTGCTGAGCATTGTCAACTCTACGTGTTCGAGTGGGTCCTTCTCAGCGTTGATTAAAAAAAAACGCTGCGGCGTTTAGTTTTTCTACAAAAACTGCAACAAAAACAGTTCATCTTTTGTTTTTATTGAGAGAAAACAAAATAGAAAAAGAAAACAATATCTATGCATAGGCAGCCTCAAAGTGCTTTGGGGATTTTCCAAACAACGTTGCTGCTTAGTTTGTTTTGTTGTTGTTAGTGTTGTTTTTTCTTATTTTTTGTTGTTCTATTTTTTTATAAGTTGGGCAATATCAGTTTTGTTGAAATCGTTTCAAGTGTTTCGATCTGTTTATCTAAGACGAATTAAGTCAAGTGCATCCAAAGTATGCTCTTCATTTTATGGCTCACATGTGTGAGTGCGTGTGTGTGTATGTGCATGGAACAGCCGACAGGTACGACTAACTGTAAAGTTACTTGACATATGCAATGCTATGCTGAAACGCACAAACCGCTGTGCAGGAAAAAAGTTTCGGAACAATGAACATTACCAATTGCATGATACCCATTAACGCAAGAACACACTCAGCGGATACCAAACACCAAAGACTGGCTTTGGAAAAATATATGAGATATCGAGATAATATGCTATGAAATAATACTTATAATGTTTATATAGGGTGATTTTTTAAAAGCTATAGGAAAGTTTTTCAAAAAAAAACACATAAAATTCAGAAAAATGCATGAAATCTTTATTTGAATCGATAGTACGGTCCATATAATTTAATGTTTGAAGATTATTTCATGTTGACCTTGACTGCGCCTCAAATGGTCCATCCGCTTAGTCCAATTTTGGCAGACTCTTTCCAACATTTCGGCCGGTATCTCACGAATAAATGCTTCAATGTTGTCTTCCAATGCGTCAATTAAAGCGGGCTTGTCTGTATAGTCATGAGCTTTAACATAGCCCCACAAAAAATAGTCTAAAGGCGTTACATCGCACGATCTAGGCGGCCAATTGACCGGTCCCGAACGTGAAATAAAATGTTCACCGAACTCGCCTCTCAATAAGTCCATTGTTGCGCGTGCTGTGTGGCATGTGGCACCGTCTTGTCGAAACCACATGTCATGCAAGTCAAGCTCTTGTCATCTTTGAAGAAGTACGGTCCAATGATGCCACCAGCCCATAAACCGCACCAAACTGTGACTTTTTCTGGATGCATTGGTAGCTCTTGCAATGCTTCTGGCTGATATTCGTCGCTGAACACAACACAACACAACACAACACAGCGCGCGATGAACTTTCTTAACAGAACACGCATTTTGATAATAAAATTCAATAATTTGCAAGCGTTGTTCGTTTGTAAGACGATTCATGGTTAAATTATAGACCAAATTGAAGATGTTTGACAGTGAAATAAAACACGAAACGTGGGTCAGCTGTTTAAACCAGTGTTGTCAAAAAGATAATAGCTAAAAAATCACCCTTTATTAAACACATCTCAGAAGCGCAAGAACGCTTGGAATCTTTTTTGTAGCTGTAAAATCAGTAACCTATTTCCATATATGTACATGTAAGTGTACACTACGCTTTTAATTCAGGATCTTAAGATGCTCAAAAAGGATTTCTCATATAAGCCGAGTATTGTAATAGTACATGTACTACAGTAGAGCTTCGCTTATCAGGATCAATTAAATCAATCTCGGGAATCCGGATTAACGTAGAATTAGAGCAACCATTTTAGCGACCTTTTTGATGAAAAACTGATTGAAAACCTTTTTGTAGCACTTTATTTTTAGTCGGGGGTTTGCCGTTCTATAAGTATAAAATAAAACAAAAGCACAAAGAGTCGAAATGAAGTATATAGACAAAGTTCAAACAAACGTAATATATTTTACTGGATTCTCGATCATTGATCCGGATTAGCAGTAGTCGGTCCGGATTACATGGGACATATTAGAAATTGTTATTCTTTTAATACTGTACGGATTACAGAAGTATCCGTATTAGGCCATATCCAGATTAGCAAAGTTCTACTGTATAACGTTTTTTATTGCTAACTCTTTGATAATGTAAAGATACAAGAAATCGAACTCTGGTCCTTGATTTACACTTCACGTTTAACTTGCATGTCTCTTGATACGTGCAAGGAAATAAACATAATTGCGTAATATATCGGCAACTCTTAATGATTTACCTTTA
The DNA here is from genome assembly GCA_037044495.1 of Stegana nigrithorax. NCBI lineage: Eukaryota > Metazoa > Arthropoda > Insecta > Diptera > Drosophilidae > Stegana > Stegana nigrithorax. Next base: position 31,537 of record JBAMBQ010003595.1, read on the forward strand.
AAAAATGGTGACTTTCTTGCTCTCTGTCTTATTTTATTTTGATATTATCTGAATCCCTCGCATAATATAGTATAATCGACAGCTACTAGGTTTCAATGCGGAAGTTGATAAAAGTCATAATAAAAAATTCTACTAAATGAACCGCAGCGAATCGAATGTCATTAGCATTTCCATGGAACATCTTCGACTTATACAAGTCAAAATGCACTTCACAGCATTTCTCAGTAGGCTCACATATTCGGTTTGCCTTTTGATGTTGTTGTTGTTTTTGGGGTTTTTCTTTTTACTTTCGACGTTTCTTGTTCGTTTTTGCATATGCAGAAATCTCAAGCGAATGGACCAATAAAGCTGATTGCTTTTGGCCCTTTTGCGTTTATCACTTGGCCTCGCTGGTATGCAGCGCAGCAGGTACGCAGGCAGGCGGGCAGGCAGGCAAAGGAAATGCGCAAATGCAGACGCTTCGTCATGTTCCAGCCAAAGTTGTTGGTCATCGTGTTTTTGCGGCTGCTGCTGTTGTTGGTGTTGTTGCAGTTGTGTTGTCTGCCTGTCTGTTTGTCTGTCTAAAGGAAACAAGGTCAATTATTTTAATGGCTGCATTGCTGACTGGTTCACTGATAGTGATAGTGTTGACATTCCGCCGCCTGCTGGGCCCTTTGCTGCATATGCTGCTGATGTAGCTGATGCTGTCCAAGCTGCTGTTGCTGTTGTTATTGTTGTCTCCATGACTTGTCGTAATCTCATTACATCGAAAATTGTTTGTTTTATAGACATTATACTACTGTGCAGCAGCAGCAACAACAACAAACGATGAAAACGCTCAAATGTTTATCCGCTCGCACTTTGTTGCGGAAGTTGTGCCATGTAAGCATAAAGCAAAAGATTATGATTAAGTAAGCATTATGAAAATTATGTTTTTTAATTAGAAAAGTGCATTAGGTTCATTTTGTCTGCGTTGCTGTTGTTTTCACTTGAAATGCGCCTTGCAGCTGATCTCCATCTGGCACTTGTGTGAAGTCTGCCAAGTACCGAGAGACTGGAAGTGTGTGATTTCTATAGTCGGAGTGATTAGGCGTGGCATAACAACGGGGAAGATTATGCGCTATAATATAGCCAAATCATATCAAGTTGCTCCGATGTTATAAGGCTGCTTTAGTCCAAGTAAAAGGTCGCGTATCAGCGGAAGTTGGCTCATGCCTTACTAGGTCAGTGTATGCAAGTTTGCTCATTTCCAAAAAGGTGATTAGCAGAGGACCGGAGCGACGAGTCTATGTGCAGTCCTGTATGATAAACTAAACTTTTGATTGGTACGAAGGTTGCGTAAGGGGGAAAATAAATGTCAGATATAGAAATATGAATATAAGAAAATGCTGTTGAAAAGACTAGAAAGGAATCTCCAATAGCCAACTGGAGTATGGATTGGCGGTTTCGTTGCAGATAACATGGACGAAGGAACTGAAAGGTAACTGCTGAATATAAGAATTACAAAATTTAAAAGAGAATTTAGATAGTTGATTGGAATATGGTTAAATAGATTGTATGCTTAACTAACAGATGAAATTACTTAAAGCAAAATATCGGAACTGCTATGTAAAACGTCATAACAATGCTGGGCTTTAGCAATGAACAACAATGAGGGCATTGAAGCTAGTGTGAACGGTAAGTAGCATAGAGGGAATCGCAAGATTGAAGACATTAAGCGAATGCTGTCCAATAGTCAGCAGCAAAGCATATGTAGGGTATAGTCAGAGAATTATGTATTTGGCCTTCAGCGTGCCTCTGTCGTTGCTATTTTCTCTGCTTGCCTTGACAGCAGCCACTTACGCGTTGTTATTAATATAAGTAATCGCTAAATAATATATAAAACGAAGAAGCGGCAGCAACAGAACAAAAAAGAAAAAAAAAATTCGAAAGCAAAAGCATTAAAAAAGAGTGGGAAAAACTAACAATTGAAAAATTTTGCGCATTCGTATTTTATTTCATTTAAAAAAAAAAACAAATAAACAAAAAAAAAAAAAATAGATTATCTCACATGCTTGCAGCGTACACATATATACCATAAGTACATGTTTGAGACCTTGATTGATAACTGAGCCACTAAACGCAAAAAAAAAAATTTATAAATCAAAATATATAAGCTTATAAATAAATTTTACATAATTTTATAAAACGTTAAGTCAATAAAAATAGCAATAAAAAACCACATTAAATAAAAAAAAAAAGTCGCTATGATTTGCTGGAAATGTTTGCTTTTGATGTGTTTTTTTTTTAAAAGTTTTTAAAGATCTTCAGCAATTTGCGCTAAGCCCACACACCCATACACACACACGCGCGCTGATAGGTGTTGCAGTAATTTTCACAAAAAAATATTTTATGAAAATAAAATGTGATAGTGCATATAAACTAATTAAATTAAAACATCGTATTGGCGTAGAACAAAGCCATTAACGTCAGATATGTTGGTGCGTGAATGAAAGAATTTGCAATAGGCAGGCGCCTGTAAATCACGACATACCCTACACGCCGCAGACTGACATGGCTATGCAGACTTGGCCAAGCTGAACGCCACAGCTTGCAACTCTTCTCTTCTTTTTTTTCATCTCGTTTCTTTTTCGCCACTTTTCTCCTTTTTTCAACATACCAGCATTAAGCATGACTGAAAACGGAGCTGCTAATTAGTTTTGTCAGGAATTCGCAACAAAAAGCATGGCAAAAACAAAAAAAAAATGATCGAAAAAAAAACGTGCATGCAAAAAGAAAAAAAGAATGCCAAAGGCGACGTTTAGAAGTTAATTAAGAAAATTAAAAAAAAGAAAAGGAATTTCGTTTAGACTATTTAGCTTTTTTTGTGTATTTTTGTATTTTTTTTTTATTTTACTGCCAATAAGTTTCCAAGCCATGCCGCAAGATTAATGAACGCCAAAACGCAGTCGAATATGCGTATGCGAAAATTATTTGCTAAAAAAAAAGCAACGAAAAAAAATTATAATAAATAAAAAAAGTGGTTCGGTTGCTTTTGCTCGGGTTAACTAGAAATGTGCGCAAGCTAAAGTTGCTTATTTTTTTGTTTTGGTTTGATTTCTTCTTCTTTTTTTTTACTTGTTTGGTTTTTGCGTTTTGTTTTGCTTTGGCTTCGATTTTGGTTTTGGCTTTGGGTGTTGGTGTTGGTGTTGGTTTTGAGCAATTCACACGTGAGATGCAAAAACAAATTACAAGCAGTGAAGGGTATGCGCCAAAAGTAAAAGAAATAGAATAAATAAAACTAGAAAGGCAGGGCTATAGTCGGGCGTAACCGACTATAGAAACCCCTGTATCCAATCCCAAATTCGAAAATTTTTTTTGATATTTTGAATTTATTATGTAAGGATATCTCAAGAAACAAAAAATATTTTCTTTGTAAAACTCATTTTTCGGCCGATAGTTCCGATGCCATAGAGCAGCTATATGTTATAGTAAACCGATATTTATTATATTCTGGAATATGATTGCATATTACTTAGAATTATTAAATCAAAAATTTGGTAACTATATCGTTATAAACAAAAAAGTTTTTCTCAGTAAATGTTGTTTTACGGCCGATCGTTCCTATGGTAGCTATATATTATAGATTGAATATCGAAAAACCAAAATAAACTTGTTATGCCTATGGACTTCTTCATCTTTGTGTCAAATTTGGTGGTTGTAGGTCTAACCGTTTCCGAGATTCGTTTGTTCATACGGACCGACAGACAGACAGACAGACGTGGCTAGATCGACTCGCCCTTCGATGCTGATCAAGAATATATATACTTTGTGCGGTCTGCCACGCCTCCTTCTGCCTGTTACATATATTTGCACAACTTTAAAAACATAAATGAACATTAATAAAATGAAATGCATGTTGAATCAGCATTGCTGATTAAAAAACGCTACACACACGTCACACGCAAAACTCAATAGTTTATCTAAAAGTATGCATCACTCAAGAAACGTTGCGGGTGTCAGCTTCTTGTGTTTGTGCATTGTACATTGTAATTTAACTCACAACTCAGCAGTTCAGCTTCTCTTCGTGCTAAAAAAATACAAAAACTAAACTGCCATGCAGAATTGTGTGTAGCGCATAATAATAATGTCAGGGAATGGCATAGCCGAGCACGGTTGGCAACGAAACGCATGTCAAAACAAACCGAAAAACCAAAACAAAGTCTTAAATGACCCAGAACCCACACTGGCACACAAATGCCTAACCAAGGGCCTTGGGGCCCGACTTGGCCGAGGTACAAAAATATACCGTGCCTATAATGCAAAACTAACTAGAAATAGAATTATGGCTTTAAAATTTCATAACTACTCCAAATTATGATTTAATCTTTCGAACGAATTGTTCAATCCAAGATATCGTATACTCGATTGACACGAATATATGATGAATATTAATGGCAAATTGCAGGTCTTTTGTGCGTAAAGGCGATTGGGTCGTATGGTTTATGTGTGATTATGTGTAATTTGTGGTTAGTTGTTGTTGCTACTGTTTACACGTGAGAATATTTATTTGCGCACAATTTGTAGGAGCAATTTTATCATGCAGTTAATTCGTACTATAAATGCATATTAGTTTATACCGACATGGCATTTCTTTGGCCATGTCAAAAAATTGATCCTCCAAATATCCACAAATGTCGAAATTGTCGAATGCTTAGAAGAATGGCAAATATTTGAGTTATACCTAATAAACAATTGGCTGACTGTGTTCATACCGTTGATCAACACTCTCGTACAAGTGAACAAAGTTAATTAACTGAAATGTGTACGATCAATCGTTGGGTTACTCACTCACGCAGCGACCTGAGTCGACTGATGCCGGCGCTTTGCTTTATACACAAATGCGCGGAAAATATGGCACAAGGCGCGCATGTGTTGTTGCTTACAAGATTTTCTAATGGCACACACACACACATACATGCGCCACCGGCCAACCGTCGCCTGCCGCCGGCCACCCACTGAGGCGCGTGCGCACGTACGTTGCTCTTGGCTGACTGTTTTCGATCGATTTTAGTCAAAAAAATTGCGACTCAGCTGAAGTTGGCAAAATTTTATTGTTGTTGTAATTTTTGTTATAAGCCGTCGCTAGGTACGGCTTGGGTCGAGTTGGCTGTTCTTGACTTGCTTGACTTTTCAATAGAACAACTTCAGTTGTATTGATTTGATTTTTTTGTTGCTGTGTTGTGTTTCTTTTTCTTTTGCTTATTTAAGTTTTACTGTTCTTGTTGTTGTTATTGTTTTGTTTTAAGCTTGAGCCTACGCTGGTGAAGGTTTCATTTAGCTACTTTCTGCTTTCGTCGTTCTAGCTGGTGTTTGTTATCATTATTATTATTATTTTTTTTTTTTTTGTTTTATTTTTTTGCTTATGTATTTCTTGTTTCTTTTTTTTCTACGTTGATCTGCGCCATACAATGGCTAGCGAGAATCAAACGCTGTGGCTTGGAGTTCTTCTCTGCTTGTGTTGTTGCTGCTTGCTTTGGTTGTTATATTTTTGTTTTCGTTTTGTTTTGTTTTGTTTTTGGCTTAAAGCAATTTACAACATTCCAACATTACTTCACAGATTCGCGGCATAGCAGCACTTGGTTGGCTTGTAATTGTCGGCGGTGCTGCGTGTGTTGGTGGTATATTTGCCATGTGTATCCACAAGAGACACATTCACACACACAGCTCTGTTGCCGAGTATTTGTGTTGGTGCTACGTTGTTGCTTTGCTGCTTTGTGTTAACATTTCGCACAGCATGCGACGTACTTTGTGCCGTTGTAGACAACCGCATGCGGGCATGCGCATGTCGCTGGCAACTGCGTAAAATGTATCGCACACATACACACGCATGCGATAATCGCATGATCCAATGTTTGCTTCGATTCGATTCGTAATTCAATACTCTGTGCACTGCTTAATTAAATTTCATTTGTCACAGCAAACACTTGAACCTCGAACAGAATCCGGCAATAGTCGTGCGGTGTTATGCTTTAATTTGATTTTTTATATATATTTGACGAGTATTTAAGTTTTTTAATGTTATTTATTTATTTTTGTATTATTAACTTGCTACTTTGTGTGGTACTTAGCTTGTAATATATTCAATTAAATGGCAAATTGCCAATTAAATGCGATTTTTCTGCTTGAAGGCAAATAAGTCAACATAATAATAATAAAAGTAACACCGGCAACGAGTATAATAACAAATTTAAGAAAAACATAATGTTAAATGAATAACTTGATATTTATATATATGTATATGTATATATAAATCCGAATTTGTCATGCATCGAAAATTAAACAAAATTTAACGCATATTGTAATGAATAATAAAAATAAAATAATAATTATAACGAAAAAAAAAACTTATTCTGCTGTCATAATACGCTAAACATGTGCAAAAAAACAACAAGAACCACAACACAAAAACACTTAAAAAGACAAAAAGAAAAAAATAAAAACAGCGACTCAGATCCAAATTGAAAACTCTTGTTGCGTGGGAAAATTCACAGCACAAAGGCGTCAACGTTGCCAAAAAGTAAGCAAAAAGCAATTCTGCTAGTTGCGCCAATTGGCCAATACAGACAAAGAAACAGCAAGATAAAAAGAAAAGAAATCATATTGGATATGTATACTGTTTATAAAGTATATTCTATACATTTTTTTGGGGTAAGCGGAAAATCAGCTTAGTGAGTTTCCCAGCAGTCGGAGTTGGAGTTGCTGTAGACGCATTGACACAATTCAAGCGACTGCGGGCATGCGGGTGGCTCAGTCCCTCTTGTCTGCTCTTGGGCTGAGGCTGTGGCTGTGGCTGACCTTGTTTTATGGATCGCGCATAAAAACACAACCGTTGTTTAAAAATAAATAATAAAAAAAAATAAAAACAAATAGAAAGAAAGAAAAAGAGAAAAAAAGGTACGGCAAGTGAAACTTTTGTGTAATTTGGCCAAAGTAGACTTAGCCGAAGTGTAATTGGCAACTGGGAGAGAGAGCGGTTGGCGGGGAAAACTAGCAACGCGTGCCTTTTGATTTACTTTCATCATGCACGTCATGAACAGAGCTGCCAAGCATGACAAGGAGTTTTATCCTTTGGTTTGAGCTGTCAACCTGCCTAGGCACAGTAACTGCAAATGCTATCCTTCAAATGGTCGCTGCTCATTCCTTAGCGTCAGCACGTTTTCAGAGTTTTCAAAAATAGATCCTAAAATAAAGGTTGCCAATTTTTTTAAATTTTAAATTTACTTGCCACTTCCAGTTACATTTTCTTTTTTTTTTTTGGGCATATAATAAGTTAAAGACCTCAGGAACAAAACATTCGATACTTTATAAAATAAAAACACAATCAGCATTATTTTGTTCTATTTTTTTCTTTCATTGTAAACCATACTTCTTTTATTTTTGTTATTACGTATTCAAGTTGTGTAAACAATTTTATGGACAGACGCTGTGTCGTCAAAATACACAAAAATGCAACAACTTGACATTTTCCACAGGCTTCAGCATAACTATAAAATATTATGGAGTGCGCAGGCGCACTATAGTTGTATGTAAAGACATTTTGCTCCTTTAGATGCGTTGGAACCAATATAATCATTTCAATACAAACCCTGCCCTACAGTGACGCTGACAATTAACATTGAATATAATAAGAGACATATTTCACAAAAAGTAATAAGAAAACAAAACCAAAAATGGCATATGAAATTATTGTATCTGCCACTCAAGCTCAATATTTGCCTCAAAAATAATAAAAAAAAAAAATAGTGAAGCACAACAACAATAACAAAAGCAGCGAAATTTTTGGCCAAAATAAATGAAACTGCGTAGAAAATGTTTTCGCCTTTTGTGTTTTTTATATTTTTTATGATATATTCTTGTTTGGTTTTCTTTAGCTTTTTTGTTTTTTTGGTTTTGCGTTTCTGACTGCCTTAGCACATTTTGTTTTGTTTTTATTTTTTTTTCTTTTTTTTGGTATTGGCTTTTTTCAATATTTGCCAAATTTTGCTGACTAGACTTTGATTTTGGGGTGTTAAGTTTTGATTAGTTGCCAAAAAGAAAAATAAATAAAAACAAATTAGAAATTAAAAAAACCAAAGAAGGCAAAAAAAAAAAAAATCAAATAACATTGTTCGTTTTTCTTTTGTTTCGCAATTGCGCGCGCAAAAAAAATGGCATTTTCGCTATGGAAAATTGCTGCTCGCCGCAGTCAATAGCCAGATTTATTAATTTGGTTCTTTTATTTTTTTTTTGCTTAATTGACATAAATCGTTGTTGTTGTTATTTTTACCGTTTTGGTTAACATTATTATGTACGTACCTATATTGAATTATACCATTTACTGTCGACAGTTGTCTGTTTGTTATGAATATTTATTAAGCGCGGTAAAGAGGAACGCCATTGACATTTGTTTGAGTGAATACAAGTTGATGGCCATTTTCGTGGCGCATGTCAATTAAATATGCAACAAGTGCAGAATCCGTTTTCCGTTTGGGTTTTCAATTTTCTTTTTGGCCAAGTCCACTGCGCCATACTTTGCATTTTTACTGACACATGAAATATTTCTTAATGTCTAAGATTACAAAATATTTATTAATGCTTTTTTGTTTTTGTTTATCGTTTTGTTTAATGTTGACTAAATAAACAATTTTAAATTATAAAAATAAAAAACAAAAATACATACTGACATTTTGGTTTCGTATTACAAAAGGGCCAAGGTAGCAAGTTTTATTGTTTTTTTTTTCAATTTAATTTTGGCAAGTTCATGCGCTTTTGTGGTTAATATGCAACATTGCATAACTGTTGCATCTTCTTAGTAAGTACTGTACTGTACTTCAGTGTACTCAACTGCATTATGCCTTATAGCATGCGGAAAAGCAAATACGAGTATACTGTTTAAATACTTAACTAAATTCTGGTTTCTAAACAAGAAACAAGTATAGTTATAAGACATAGATAAGCTTCAATTATCAGTGTGACTTTAGAATTGTTCTTAGATGGTTTCAATATGTAAAAAAAATTGTACTTGTATTTAATATAACATAAGCATATAAATATTTCTTATACCACGAAAGCTTTATTGAAAGTTCAAACACTTAACGCACAATCCCATCAACTCTCCATCATGTGCCTGCGGATTGTTTGAGATAAAAATACGACTAAGCTCAAATATTGTACGTCCATTGCAAAGTTCGTGACATATTTTATAAATATGCTAAATTTATTTCAGTTCAGTTGTGCTTTAAATAAGTGAGGCAAAAAAAAAAAAAGAAAAGAAAACGGCACGTGTAAGATGTACACGAAAAAAACTTAACAAATCATTTTGCTATTTATAAGCGACAATTAAAAAATATTTATATATAGTATGTAAAAAATTACAGAAAAAAAAATTTATATGTATATGTTTACATATATTTATATATGTTCATATAAATGATGGCAAGAAAAAGTTAAAAAGAAACTAAACGAAATGTCAAAGATAAAAAAATTAGCATGACATAATAAATTGAACTCGAAAAAAAGATGATATTACTAACTTTGAAACTATTTACAGTGCGTATGTGTTTATATATGTTTATTTATGAATTTTTTTTTTATATTGTGTATTTCTTATTTTATGCATATAAATATACATATGTATATTAATTTACGCAGAGTTCAAAGACATTTACTTGATGATGAATATACGGTGCCGCAGTCACTACAAATGTGTCGATTGATGTTGTGGCTCGTTTGTTGCTGGCTTCTTGACGGATGCTCCGACAGTCGGATGAATGAATAGGATGTGAGACTTTGCCTTGCCTTGCCTTACTGTGCGTTGCGTGGCGATGCTTTGGTCGTCGCATGAGTGTGCTACACAATGCTTTGCAACGAATTTCACAGACAAATGTTAATTATCGATAAATGCTTAAGAGCAAAATTTGTCGTACAATAAGAAAAAATAAAAACAAATAATGGAACAAGAACAGAACAAATAAGCAAAATATGGTTTTGCCTGTTATGTTTGAAATTTGTATTAATTTTATGCTTATTTTTTTTCTAAATTTTTTTTGTTTTTGGGTTCTGATTTATTTTTACTTTTCACATGCTGGTTTAAAGCAATAAATGAGTTTGACGTAGACATGTTTTCTGTTCAATGGCCTTTGGCTAAGTCTTTGTAATTTCACTTTTTGTCCAAGTTTTTATTTTAAGTTTACTTTTATTTTGTCCTCCCCCCAATTTTGTTTTTTTTTTTTTTTGTTTTGTTTAACCTTTGCAGCCTTTAAGCTGTCACTAATAGTGTTGCCAACTATATGTGTTATAAAAAAAACAGAAGGTTCGCGCTGGCGGCTATTTGCTTTGTTCCTATTTAATTGTATCTCTTATGCAACATTTTGGCATCAAAGCTAGATTAAATAAAAGAATAATCCGCATAAACAATAAAAATATTGAATTTATGTGATTTTGCTGGCATCGTTTTACTTCGAGTGAGAGATCGGCGACATCGGTGATGCTATATATATATATATATATATATATATATATATAACTTCCCATTTTTTGTTCTATGGAGGCGTGTAGGGTGTACGCGGTTATGACAGCATTGTTCTCTTAATACGCTTCAGTACACACTTTGCGGGAAGAACAAATACAGTGCAAACATTTCTGTGAGATTTCACGTGCGAGGAACTTTTAAGTCAGAAAAACCTTTGGACTTCTTCATCACATTGCTGCTGAAATTTTCTATTCTATCATTTTAAAACAATTTTATATATAGCAACGATAACTGAGACTTCAGTATACACAACAATTGGCATATACACATGCATATTTCAACTAAGGAAAATTTTGTATAGATAGCATTTTAGTATAATGCTCTGCTTGGGTTTAGTAGCAAATAGCTGATTTGTCCAGACCTTGTCGACTTATTAACCAATCTAGGGATCCTATAAAGATTCTTTCAAACTCAAATTGGCTTCCTTTACTGTGTTAAACTGAAGTTGAGTTCATGTCAGCCTCAGCGATAGTGCAAATTGTATAGGCATTTAACTAAATGGCTTAGTCGCCAACGTTAAAGTAAAAAAGAAAACAAATAAAATAGAAAAGAGAAGTCACGTATAGAAAAAAAAGTTTTTTTTTTTAAATAAATAAGAATTAGTTCAACAAACGTATAGGAAAATGCGGAAAATTTTTGCGTTTTTTAGTGCTTAGCATGAGTTAAATAAGTTTTCGTAGCCGACAAAACAAAAGTTTTATTTGTTCCCAATTTAACAAATGTTTATGTGTATTTGTTTAATAATTTAGCAGTTGGGTTGCCTCTTTGTCCGCAGGCATACGCATGCTTGACATTTGCATCATCAGCCACAACATAAATATGATAGTCATCGTCAAAGTCAGCAGCAACAGCATTAGCAAAAATATCAACAACAGCAACAACAAAAGCAACAGCAACAAAAACGTTGACAATGAGTCTTTAAATATTCGAAACGCAAACGAATAGCCATTCGACCATACTTTGGTCTGCAGTACAATGGAACTATGCTGTGAGAGTGCAGCAGCAAACTTCAGCTGACACAAACTGCAACTGAAACCAAACAAGAGTTTGTCCCGTGTTCACGGCAAGTCGGCTTATATCAACATTTGCCCGACACATTTGGTACCCTACACTAGGTACAATTTGAGTATATGCAGAATGATCATAAGTTCGCGCGTTTGGCAACAAGCTGTCAAGGATCAGGCTAGGCAAAATGCATACTTGCATGTATTCAAGTAAAGTATGCAATAAAAAAAAAAAAAATTTAATAAAAAAATAAAACATGTTGCATGTCGGTGCGTTGCTGTGGCATTGACAGAATGTGAGAATTCCGTGTACAAACAGACACGACAAGCAGCGATAAATAGTCAAAGAGGAGAAGTGTAGATATTTATTGTATATGTACACACAAATGATATCTAAAAAGTCATACCAAATGGAATAAAAAAATATAGCAGAAAAAAAAATGTATTTAAAAAAAAATGAAACAAAAATTTATGGAACTGATCATTAAAAAAGTCCAAACTAAACAAAAAATTTAAAACAGCTGATATCACAAAATTTTTTATTTTTATTTGACTTCTTTTTTTATGAAAACTCATATTTGATTTGCTTTATTTGTTTACTAAGTCAAAAACAAAGTAACAAAAAAGAAATGTTTCGTTATCTCATAAAAAAAAAATTAAAAAGAAAAAAGCAACAGCATATAAAGAAAAACTAGACTAAACGTAATGAAATGAAGTAAAAATGTTACTCTTTCGTCGACTTCTCGTCGACTCCGTTGGTCTGCGGCCTGTCCCCGCGTCGCATTGTGCTTTATGGCTTTAGACACAGTAAAGTAAAAAATGAAAAAAAAAAAAAAATAACAAATAAAAATTGTGTAGTGAGTTTAAAGATCTCGCTCTAATTTCTTGATTACACTCAAACCTTTTGTCTGCTTCTTGCTGCGTCTTCTGTTAATTTTCCATTTTTTTTTTGTATATTTTTTTTTGTCTGTTGCTATACAAATGCTGCGTGCCGACAATTGCTATGAAACCATAAATATTTCAGTTGTAAATTTACACAATTTATTTGCGTTTATTTGAACGTTATTACCCGTACTAGACCTATACGCGATCTCGCGTATTTACCTCATTCGTACATTACGTACTTTGCACACTACACGCGGCTTTGCCTGCACTTCGGCTGCTGATGAGCCACAAAAATGCATATGAAATTCCATTGCGTCAAAGCATGAAAGTGTTACTGGCAGTTTGTGACGGATCTTATCTTGTAAACGCACATCTGCACAATCCTTTCATGTAAACGGACTTTATTATTATAAAATAATTTTCATCTAAAATTACAGATTACTTTGAACCATTCAGAGCTTTTAATGAAGAGGACGAGGTTGTTGATACCGAGAAACGTGTTCTCGTTCTAGCCAGAGCTGGGCATATGTAGAAGAGGTGCTGGTTTGCTTCTAGTTCCTCTTCGTTCCTACAGCTACGACAGAAATCGAGTCACTAAGAATTGCTGATACTTCCTTATTAAAATTTGGTGGTTCAGAGAGTTATGAAACTGTCTCAGGTCATTATAATATTTCCCTTGGTTATACAAAACATAGCTGATTTTGGGCAGGGACACTTGAGCTGTGGAAACCATCTTTCTGACATTTTGAAGGCCTTGCTTCATGTTAAAGTTGCCTACTCATATAAACGTATATGTGTTACAGCGTATAGCAACTGTAATTTTATTTAGCGAAGGTATTTCGTGAAGTGTTACTTATAGTGTTTTGATTTCTCAAGGATGAAAATTCAAAGAAACTCCTGGCTATGGTATGTTTGTCTTCTTGTCTCATTTAATCATCATCAAGGCAAACTAAGATGTGTGTCATATCTATTTTGTGTCAATGAGTATTGCTGAGCTGCTTTACAGTATAAATATTACTTAACGTGTGAAACTTTTCTAGGATCCACATTAACGTGACTATCACGATCAACGGCGCAACTTCATGCTTTTGTTTACACAAGTGCAAGAATTTGATATAAAATGCCAAGAGATCCCAAACTTAGAAAAAACAACCTGCGATAGAAACTAAAGCGAAAACATAAAACTATCTAAGAGATACCAAGCAGCCGAAGACGACAAAAAACCGTGACAAAAGAAAAAAAAAATCATCAACAAAGGTAAGAAAAAAAAAAGAAAAAATACTAAATATAAAGATAGAAAAATGAAGTATAGTTAAATTTAGTAAATATTAGTACTATAAATGTAGTAAATCGTATTCATTTAAAGTGTAAATAAGCGAGGTAGGTAACTTTGTATGCGCGTCTCGCAATAGAACGATTTGGAACGCTACGCATAGTAAAAGTGTCAGAACGAGGCTAAACTGTGAGCAAGTTGGCAGTCAGCAGCGGTCGGTAGTCAACCGTCGGTCTTTAACATTTATTTATATACATACATATTTAGTTTTTTTCTTTTTTTTGTGGTAAATTTACTTGTTATTGTTGTGCAAATATGCTCGAGTGTGTAGTATTTGTTAATGCTATTGTTGTTGTTGAAATAATGTCGCCAAAGTGTAGCTCTGCTAAGCTACCTATAAAAATAATACATTTTTTCTACCAATTTATGATCGATTTATATTAATGGAAAAGAAAAACGTCGACATTTTTTTTGTTGGCTGTTTGCTCATAGACTTCAATCAGCCGTTTGCTGGTGCGTAACTTGTCTTCAAATTGATCCTCAATTGCAGTGGCAGTCAATGGGCACCTTGAGCAGAGTGATAAATTAATTTTAAAGCTATACTAAGACGTTGGTTTTAGATGCCCTTAGTTGGGTCTAATTGGATTTTGGCTTAGGCAGTTTTTTTTTTGTTGGGACTTGTGCGGCGTGAACGCGGTCGCACAAAAAGATTTCTTGGTAGGCGGTCTGCTACTCACAGGCGGTATACTTATTATTTTTGGAAAGCAAAGTGCGAGTTGGTCTGGCATTTATTATATATTTATTTACTATTTATTATTATTATAAAGGGGCCCTTTGGCAGTTGGCTGCTTGCATTGCACACAAAAATGAGAACACGGCGACATACAATATTTAAGTGCTTCATTTTTGAACACCCGATTATGTGAACATCTAGTAGAGTGCACAAAAAAATGACAAACCAATTTTTATATAGCAGATTCTATAGAGTGAACAAGGCATGTCTCGATTATGTGAACAGTACTAAAATTTTACTAGATTGTTTTTTTAAATGCATTTTCGTTTTGTTTTTGCATGCGAATATCGAAAATAAAGCAAAACAAAAAACGAATTTCGTTCTCTCGCACACAGTGACTAACTGACCTAACGATTCCTAGAATTACTGCAATTAGATTTGACAATTTGTTCTTTTTCAGTAGCTTGGGACAAGATAAATTATAACATTGTGCAAAAGTGTTGGAAAAACGTTTTGAGTAATGACGAATCTTATGATCTTAAAGACGACATTTAAGCATATTGAGAAACGAATATAGAAAGGATACAAAAGCACCGGTAGTGGAATTATTTAACCTTGTATCTCAGTTAGGTAGTGAGTACCAATGTTCAATAGATAATATTGAAAATTGGAGCGATAATGATACTTTTGAAGATTTAAATACAGTGATCGGTGACATTCAAAGCGAGGATGAAATACCTGTGCCTAAAATTGCAATGAACACCTCGGAAGTTTTGGATGCTTTTAATAAAGTCATTATTTGGGCTTAAGAGAATTGTACAACTGATGACTTATTTGTGTTTCGTAAATGTATATGTAAATGTGTGCAAGGAAACAAAAGACAAACGAAATTCACAGAATTTTTTAAGTTCAGTGTGCCATTACATTATCCATTTCAACCATGTCTTTATGAATTTAAATCATTGTTTCTTTAAAAATATTTAATTTTGTTATCAATAAAATACTAACTATTTTTTAAATTTTTATCTCACAGGAAATATAAAGAGTACATATAAATGTGTATATAAACCTGCAAAACTGCTATCTCCGTTATGTAAACAATTCAATTTAGGGAACAAGACGTATTTGAATTAATTAACACAATCGAATAACTACTGTATATTCTTGATCTGCATCGAAATTCGAGTTAATCTAGCCATGCCCGTCTGTCTCTCTGTCGGTATAAACAAACGGATCTCGGAAACGATAAGGCCTACAACCACCAAATTTGGCACGAAGACTGTCCTAAACCAATAGTATATATATTTAGTTTACAGTTACAGTTTATTTTGATTTTTCGATACCCGACCTATAACAAATAGCTGCCATAGGGACGATCGGGTGAACACCCACATTTAGTAACAAAAACCCTTTTGTTTTTCAAGATATCTTCACCAAATTTTGGATTTGATAGTTTTAGCTAATGTCAAATTACAATTCTCAATATTATATATATCAGTTTACTATGTCATATAGCTGCCATAGGAACGATCGGCCCAAAAACAACATTTACTGAGAAAAACTTTTTTGTTTATTAAGTTATCGTTACCAAATTAGATTTGATGATTGCAAGTAATATCAAATCATATTCCCGAATATTATAAATATCTGTCTACTATAACATATAGCTGCCATAGGAACAATCGGCCGAAAAATAGGTTTTACTAAAAAAAAATTTGTTTTTTCTTGAGATATCCTTACATGAATATAAAATATTAAAGCAACAAAAAAATATATTCGGTTTTGGATTGGGTACAGGGTTTTCTATAGTCGGTTACGCCCGACTATAGCCCTGCCTTTTTAGTTTTTAATTGTTTTATCATGTTTTTGTCGTTTTTTCACTGCGGATTAATTGCAATCGATTTTTTTTTCAATTCAATACAAAACAGGAATGCAGGCAAGCAGGCAGGAACGGGCACATATTGTATTTTAGATTTTTAGTTAGCCAGATCTGGCCCTTGTTATAAAAATTTTGTACATCTTATATGACTCATTGAAGACAGATTGAATCCCAAATTGTAGGCATTTACCTGAATTAGTGTAAATCTTCGCTCAGTGGAAATTTTGTAAGTTCTTAAGTTGGTTTTTATTTGTATTTAACAACGTTTATATTGTGACAGCTGTGAGAATAATTGTCACTTTTATTACTCACTAATATTATTGCGTTATATGATTAAAAAAATTTCTTATATAATATGTATTCTAATAGAAACTATATCTGAAGGCAGCTAACCATGGTTATGACAAATAGTATAATAAACCATATGGTATACATGCATGTTCGTTATTGAGGCTACTTAGATGCATGTGCATCTGTACACATAGCCGCATCTCAGAATTAGAGATGCCACGTAGATTACAGAAAGAGTCTTATGTGAGTACTTGGCTGTACTCTCCCATGCAGAAGAAACTATATTGAGCATTTATTAAAGTAAAATTGGTTATTATTTTCTTATTATCAAAGATTATTTATGCTCTTAAAGCAAGGGGATCCTAACGCATTCCTAACTATGTCAATATAAAACTTATGCATTACAGCAGTTCTTCGATTTAGCCTGTCTATGGTTTTCTTATCATTTTAGCTATGAGAGATTCCCATTGAGTAGGAAAAAATTTTATGCTTGAAAAAAACTGAATTGCTTATGCAATTTCTGTTACATGTACTCATGAGATTTAAACTTGAAATGGCATTGTATAGTTTTTATATGATATTTAGCATTCTCAGTCAGTTTTTACTGCTGATTACTGGAAGAAGCACACGTGGTCAGTAGTGCTTAGGAATATGTTTGTATTTTTTATTATTAATTTTTTATAATCATATGGCAAAAAGCAAAAAAAAAAAAATAATAATATGTGAATGAAATAAAATCCATTTTCGTTTTAAAATTATATTCTGAAAAAAAAAGAAACCTATGCATAATTAATTTTTAATAAATAAAATAAAAGAACTTCATAAAGATTAAAATCTAATCTTAGCGTTGACCTCGCACAGTTGGGACCACTGCCGAACAGTGACGCCACCTCAACGTGCACCCCCGAGTGCCCGAGTGAAGAATGTAGATTCGACGCACTGCCACTTGCTGCCCTAGGCTTTATCAATAGTCTAGAATTATAGTTTCTTTTTATACCCTGTACCAAAAAATGGTAAAGGGTATATTAAAGTTGTGCAAATGTATGTAACAGGCAGAAGGAGGCGTGGTAGACCCCACAAAGTATATATATTCTTGATCAGCATCGAAAGGCGAGTCGATATAGCCATGTCCGTCTGTCCGTCTGTCCGTCTGACCGTCTGTCCGTCTGTCCGTATGAACGCACGGATCTCGGAAACGGTAAGACCTACAACCACCAAATTTGGCACGAAGACTCTGCCAATCCATAGGCATAACGAGTTTATTTTTTTTTTCGATATTCGATCTATAACATATAGCTGTCATAGGAATGATCGGCCGAAAAGCCATATTTAGTAACAAAAACCACTTTATTTTTTAAGATATGTTTACAAAATTTGGGATTTAATTGTTTTACCTAATGCCCAATCACATATCTAAAAACTATGTATATCGGTTCACTATATCATATAGCTGCCATAGGAACGATCGGCAAAAAAACAACATTTACTGGGAAAAACTTTTTTGTATATTAAGCAATCGTTATGAAATTTTGAATTTACCAATTCTAAGTAATATCCAATAATATTTCCGAATATTATAAATATCCGTTGACTATAACATATAGCTGCCATAGGAAGGATCGGCCGAAAAACAACATTTACTGAGAAAAACTTTTTTGTTTATTAAGATATCGTTACCAAATTTTGGATTTATGGATTCTAAGTAAATTCAAATCATATATCTAAATATGATAAATATCGGTGCACTATAACATATATATGCCATAGGAACGATCGGCCGAAAAATGGCTTTTACAAAAAAAAAAATGTTTTTTCTTGAGATATCCTTACATGAATGAATTAAAGCAACAAAAAAATATATTAAGATTTGGCTTCGGTACAGGGTTTTCTATAGTCGGTTACGCCCGACTATAGCCCTGCCTTTCTAGTTTTATTTTAATTTGTATATATATATATATTTTTTTTTTGAATAAAAAACATTTGTAGAAACCACTTAAAATATTTTTATGATTTGTTCTTGGGTTGTCGCCTTTGTTTATGCTTTATATGAGCGTTAAGAGTTTCACACGCCTGAAAAGAAGGAAAAAGCGCAAATCGGATTGACCTGTATTATCAATATCGGAAATATGAAGAACACTCAGTATTTTTATTTCTTATACTCACAATTATGTGTTTGCGTGCGG
Source organism: Stegana nigrithorax (assembly GCA_037044495.1). Classification (NCBI taxonomy): domain Eukaryota; kingdom Metazoa; phylum Arthropoda; class Insecta; order Diptera; family Drosophilidae; genus Stegana; species Stegana nigrithorax. The sequence continues at coordinate 50,316 of JBAMBQ010003595.1, forward strand.
TTTCGAACTGACGCGGCTTGAGTTCAGTTCAGTTGAGTTGAGTGTACGGCCCTGAAGCAGTTAAGATCTTTGAAAGAAAACATTTTTCAGAACATTTGCCAGTGTTGTGGTTTTTTAATTTATTTTAGTTTTTTTATTATTAAGCGTATTTCTACGATAACGTTGACAGAGTTATACATCTACATATGTTGTATATGCAAAATGTTTTAGCATTGATAAAATATTACGAACTTTTGTAATATAAATAAACAAATTTTGCTGTGGTTGGCTGTTGTTGTTGTTTGAGTTGTTGTTATGGTGTTTTTAATAAGAAAAGATATGGTGTAAATACACAATATTCTTGAAAATACAAATGTAAAACAGCAAACTGATAATTACAATACATGTCATTATTCAATACGTATTTGCCAAGCTTGGCTCTTGTCGGTGCTAATGTAATATTGAAAACTACGTTTTCATATTCTTAGAATTGTGCATATGGCATGCAGCTGATTGTCGTTGGGGAATTTTAAAAGAGAACTATGCAAGTGAATTGTTCTATATTTCCATATATAAAGGCCATTGGTTATAAATTGCTAACATAGCGAGAGAAAGGATGGTGAAAAGAAAATTTTGGACTTATACCTAAAATAAAATAAAGAATCACTTAACCCTGATAGCTGTTATAAAATGCCATTGTCCATAATAGGAACACTTGTAGTTGAACTGCAGTTCATGTATAGTAGTTGGTACTTTTCCAGAAGCCATTGGCATGTAGAAAAGTCGAAGACTGATTCGATTGCAAAGTTCTAAAGTAGTACTA
>JBAMBQ010003596.1:0-11669 GCA_037044495.1 Stegana nigrithorax
TATTGGTTATCGATTATTTTTTATAATTTTTGTTCGATTTTTGTACGTAATTGTGAGTTGTGTGTTTGTTGTAGTTGTTGTTGTTTTTTCGATTAGTCGCATACAAAACCAACAACGATTATTTTGTTTTTAGTTTTTGTAGGTTTGTCGTTTCGGTTATTTTTGTTGTTGTTGTTTTCGGATTTTTTTTTAATTGTAGATAAAAAAAATTTTGTTTTTAGTTCAATGGAAATGCACGTGCACAGATGAATGTATTTTTGTATACATTTTATTTTCGTTACATAAATTTTGTTGATATTTTGTTGTTGTTGTAGATGATAATTTCATTTCGAATATTTGCAAATGTTTCGTTTTTTTTTGGGTATTTTTTAAGAAGTATATATATAGATATTTATCGAGTTGATGTTGCATTTTTTTTTTGTGGGGTAGGTTTGTTATATTCACAAATCGAATCGATAAATGGAACATGAAAATAAAGAGAAAAAGAAATAAAAAAAGAAAATAAAAGCATGAGAATTGTGAAATTTTTTAAGATAAGCCAATTTTTCTATTAGATTCATTTTAAATACTAAATTGTCAATTTAAAAACTTTATCACATCATATAAAATTGTCGCAATGCTTAGTCGAATTTAACGAAAATTCGAATAACCAAAAATTCGACAATTTTACAAAACTTTTGCTAGAATTTTCCGCTAAAATTAGTTAAGAAATATAACAACAATAGTTTAAATGTAAGTCAACGGGAGAGGGGCAACTAATTTTAGAGAAGACGAAAAAAAAAAGTGAAAATATAACCGAAAAGTATCCGCATTTGTAACGAATAGTGAGTGAACGTGTCATTTGTAATGTTTTGAAAAATATTTGATGATTTTTGAAAATTTGTGAGGACGAGTGTCACTCATTAGCACATACGAGCGAGCATAAGAAGACACATGCACAAATGAGTAAAACAAGTACTCGCATTTATCAAAACCCAATAACGAGTGCGAGGTGGTACATCTGCACTCATGCATGCCAATGAGTATGCATATGTATGAATGTATGTATACATTTCACTTTTGTTAATTTTCAGTGAAATTTCGTAGATTCAATGGATCGATCCCCTTTCAAATTAAAATACGAGTAGCTAAATAAATTTGCACAACGAGTACGTGTAGTGAGTACTTTTTAATGCAGAAATGCCCAAATGAGTCATATGTACGTATGAGTGTCTGGCACATATGTACATACGTTGTTCTTGTTGATGTGTTTGGTGTTGTTGTTTTGCTGTTATGAACACTTACTACTTACATACATATACATATACAATATAACAAACCAAAAAGATAGAATTCAAAATGCCATTAAACGAGCAAAAAAAATATTGTACATGCGATTTAAACCGCATTTCGTTACAAGTAATTCTTATTCCATTGAAAAAGTACATAGTTATTAATAATTACAAGCGAGCGAACGAGCAAGCAAGCAAGAGAGAGTTCGATAGTGAAAGAGATAGCGAGAGGAATTTCGAGTTAGATGTAGACTTCAAAATTCGCGCACAATGCAAAAAAAAAAGAAAGGGGAAAAACAGTTAAATTGTTTAAGAGACCGGATAAGTAAGAGAATGGGGGAGACAGAGAAACGGAGAGAGAGAAGAAAGTTAAAGCGAAAGCGCAAACGAGCGAGCAATATACATTGGTGTGACTGTGATAGCTAGCGTGAAAGTGTTTTTGTCTATGTTTTATGATATGTGTATAATGTAAATTTTTATAGAATTTTCATATCTTTTCCACTTTAAGTATTTAATTTAAAATTTTAATGTTAAATAATTATTCGTTTGTTGTTGTTGTGATTACTGCAGACTGCTGTTTCTTTTGTTGGTAGCCAATTGATTTTGCTGCATGTTGTTGTTGGGGTATGGTTCAATTAAAAAAAAATATAAAAAATTTCAAATGTTAGAAAAGCCAATTCGTATTATTTGTGATTGTTGTTTTGTTGTTGTTGTAGCATACTTTTGGCATTACACACATTTTGTTTTCTGTCTCTCTTGCAAAGGCACGTCTAACGTGATGCTTCGGTTGTAGTTGTTGTTGTTGTTGTGTCGCTTGCTTTCAGCACATTGTTGTCCTCATCTTCCTCCGGCTCGAATGTCGGCAGCTCAATTGTGACGCGTGTGCCATCGCTGCTTGTGCTGCTGCTACTGCCGCTACCGCTTCTGGTGTCGATTCCGCTGCTGCTGCTGGTCGTCTCCTCATCATCGTCGAAGTCCGCATCGAAGTTGGTTTGTGCACGTGCACGATTCGCTGTGTTGCCCTGTATCGCTGTGCGTAGCACAGTGGGGCCGAGTGTGCGCAAAAGTTTCGAAATTATGCGATTCGCTTGATCATCGACTTGCTACAACAACACACATTGACATGTTTGAGTGCGTGCCAGAGAGTGTATGTGTGTGTATGACAGACCGTGTGGGGGGAAGGTGAACATTAAAATTTCGTTTATTTTAATTATTGTTTTTTCAAAATTTTATGCTTAGCCAAGTTGAACTTAAATTTAAATATATTTGCGTGTCGCATAGGGTTCGTGGGAGTTGCGTGCTTTTGTTTGGTTTGGACAGAACGACGCAGTTAAACAAATTGCATAAAGCATTTGTGATCGAAATTTTGCATGGGTTTTTTTCTTTTTTGTTTTGTTAATATTCAGACATTCATTCAAAATAGACTTAGATAGTATTGGATTTAATTTGAACATGGATTTTGAAATTACACGGTTTCTGTTCCGAAATTCCGAGTTTGAAATTCGACTTTTCAAACTTAACTTCGAAACTTAATTTTCAAACCTCTTCTCGCTAGTCTTCTTTAAAAATTTTGAAAATTCGATATCGCGTCAGGAAAATATTCGCAAATTACGGTCTCGATTTTTAGTTTTGATTTTGTAAAATTAAATTTTCAACACGATTACCAAACTTGATTTGAAAACCTTGATTATGAACTTTGAAATCGAATAAGATTGGAGTTGTTTTTTATCTTTTAAAATTTTTGTTTTTTTTTTTTTTCTTTTAATTTGAAACTAATATCAAATCTGCAGATTAAACTGTAGTAACATTTTGAACTCGACTTTCAAAGTTAAATGAACTCGTGCCGATTCATTTTGTTTTGTGATCGATAATTTGCTACAATGCCAAATGCTTGATGTTGATGTAGGCGTTAACGCAAATTCGAACAATGTATTGAAGATATTGTCAAGATTGTCATACACATGATTTCGGAACGCAAAACGCTTAGCAAGAAATATCAAAAATACATATGTGTAGTATTATATCTAAATAAACGAAAATAATTGTAAGTTCTAAAAAACCAACGCCTGTTGCCCTATGGATCGTTGATAGTCGCTGTCACTCCATTGTCCAACAGTGGATAGGCGACTAACAGCCGATCCCTATTAACTAAGATACGATACGAATTGGATACATTGACGATGAAGTAGTGCAGTCGTTGATTGATTGAAGGTTTGACTGATTGATAACGCAATGTTTTCTACTTTAAAGAGTCGTTGATGTTGTTGTTGTTGATGTGTTTGCTGATGTTGTTGTAGTTATTCTGGATGTTGCAGTTGTTATTTATAATATTCAATCAAAGACTGGTAACAATTTGGTCGTTTTGACTGTGGTGTTGTTGTTGGCGTTCTGGTCTATTATGGCCGATGTTGTTGGTGATATTGTTGTTGTTGTTGTGCTTAAATTATCTCTGGTTGTAATAAAATAATTGGTAGAATTTAATAAACGATTGATATCATCAATAATTGTTAGCAATTGTGTATCATCAAGTTCGCTGTTGAGTCTTTCATTGAGTATTGTTGTGATGGGTATATTGGTGTTTATACTAAGGGGTGTTGTGGGGCTTATTGTTGGGCTTTCGGTTAATATGGTTTCGGTTTCGGTTGTGATTGGATTGGTCGTAGAGGTGGTCGAGGTAGTGTTGGGCGAGGTGTACGTTGTTGTTGTGGTTGTTGTTGTTGTTGTTGTAGTGTTTGTTGGTGGTGGTAGTGATGGTAGAGCTGGTGTTATCGGTTGCGATATTTCGTTACTTAAATAATCAAAAAACGTTGGGTTAAATTCGGTAGTCGTGCTTGGACTAGGCGGGAGTGTGGTCGGGGGCGTGATTGTTGTTGTTGTTGCTGAACTTGCTGTTGGTGATAGGTTGGTCATGCGCTCACTCACTTTGGTAGCTGTTGCCGCCGTAGTCGTAATAGTTTTCACACTATCATCATCAGCAGTTTTGTCTTCCTTGGAGATCTCAGGTGCGAATGTTGGTAAATCGATTTTTACACGTGTATTACTGTCGCCATTTTTAGTCGCATCATTATTCGAGAAACTGCTACGACTGCCGATGCTGGGCGTTACACTATTCACTTTATTATTACCATTATCATTGTAACTATTATTGAAACTGAAATCATCGTCCCCATCATCTTTATTATCGTCATCCTCATCATCATCCTCATCATCATCGAATGAGGCATCGAATCTGGTTGTTACCCCGCCCGCATTGCCACGATTACGGTTGTTGTTCAGAACCGAACTCAATAGACCTGGACCGGCAACGCGTATGACTTGTGCTATAATACGATTAACTATGGCATCGATTTCCTATAAATGGAATTGCAAGAAGTCGCGTGCTTAGTATGTATACTGTGAGACTACACATGTGAATGTCTTTCGGATTTGATGAATTTCGATGAAACGTTGGGAAACGAACGTAACGAATTGTTTGTCTTTGAAATTTATCATTTGCGCAGATCCATGTTCCAACATGATAATTATGGTTGAGAGTTGGAGTCACTGAGTTAATGGGGCGTTCTTTGGTTTACGATCGTGTTTTGTTTGGAAGTTTTTGGAATATCAAATCAGCCAATTTGGTTTCAAAGTTGTGCCTTAGTGACTGTCATATGTTTTAGTAAAGCTAGAGATTTTTTTATTCCGAATTTTAACAAATAACTAAGATTTTTATTGGACTGTTTGTAGGTCAACGGTTTTACAATGTCCGAATGCATAATAAAATCATGTTCGCATATAAGTGTAAAGTTTCGAACTCATATTCCAATTTTCGAACATATTTTCGAATTTTTGCTTATAATTTTCCACGTGATGTCAATTTAATCGTACACTGTTTGTGTTATTTATTATTATTTACGAATTTTTCGAATTAATGTTTAAATTTTCGAGTTCCTGTTGATATTTTCGAACGCGTGTGTGAATTTTTTTCATAGAAAGCCAATAAGTTTTGAGTTGGTGTTGTTGTGATTTCTTTTCGCTGGTGAATTTTGTTTTCGTTTGATTAATGTGTGCTTTTAGGCTTTGCAAGAAAGACACTGGATTGTGCTGCGACCTGAGCTTTTGCTACCATTTACATACTTCGACTCTACTGTGCGTTATGCATGCGGGTGGTTTTTTTTTTTTTTGGCAGTAACGATATTTGCAAAGGGTTAAGGCATTTGTCGGAGGGGCTTAGGAAGCTTATCATGCGTTGAAAATTTGGGTGTGTCTAGGCAGGTTTTTAAGCAAGAAAGAAAGTATTTAGTGCAGGTAAAAGTTTTCATCTTTTAAAATTTTTTCGGGGTTTTTTGTGGTTTTTTTGTTTTTATTTTGGTAGAACACAAAATGGAATAATCAACTTTAGATTTAAAGCCAATTCGTACTAAGGGACCAGGGCACGCTTGATTAACTTATGACAGGTGTCTAAATAATAATGGGGGAGTAAATTGAAATGATTCTCCTTTCGATAATTAAAGCCTTTTTGCATGCAAGCCAATCATACGATATGTTACATTATTTTCGCTCAGCTTTTAGGAAATCTGCATCAGGTGCAAACGTTGTAAAATCAACTGGTAAGCCTTTGAAAGCATCCATGAAACCATCGATTTTATCATCATCATCATTATCATCATTAACGTCTTCGTTGCTGCTCATTGGTCGACGTGCGCCACCATTGGCGAATGTTGGATTGAGTATGGTGCCCAAAATAAAGGGTCCGACATTACGCAAGATATTATTGACTACACGATCTATCTGTACATTGATTTCCTATGTACGTAGTGAAAAGTTGGGAGTGTATATTAGATTATTGGCATCGCGCTAAATGTTAAACGTTAAAACTGAGCGACCGTTAGACTGATCGATTGTTCATTTGACAGTTGTCTGACAGCTGTCCACGTGTACGCACCCTGTTCAACTTAACTAATGCTTAAGCGATTTTCAGTGCTTCCTGAGCTGCTTTCATAAATAATTAATTAGGGCTGACAATTTCTGCATTTACATGACTTGTCAGCATTATTTAAGTGATGCTCGACTCTTGCTTATTTTCATTTATATAATATTAGATAAGTATTTTGTTTTCTTCGGTTTTTTCAGCTTGGGTTTTTCTTCTTTAGTTTCTTATGCATTACATACCTTTGTTATATCGGGAAACAGCTCACGCAGCAGTCCAATTGTTCTTTTGTTTCGATCAGCGATCAATTGTTCTTGATCTTTGGCGCCGAGTGTCAGCACATCGATTTCCTGTAATGACAATGGCAAATGCAAACAAAGGGGAATGTTATTGTATATATTTAATTCACAGTGTAGGCATTTGATTGGTTATGTAAGTTAAGTAAGGCACCTCAGCACTGCCACAAATTACACAAGACACGAAAGTTGGCAGTGAAAATAATTGCGGTCAAATTGAATTTACAATTGCATCGACTTTAAACCAAGCGAGTTAAGACCAATTGGGCGGTGTGAGTAGACGACGAGCGTAAGCAGCAACTAGCAACAACAACAACAACAAAACGTAACAACAATCACATAATCAGCGTTTAAACTTTCACTCGAGCAATGATGATGAGGATGATGACGGTGACTACGGCGATGATGTTGATGTTGTAATTTAAGTGATGCTCAAGTCACTCAGCTCACATAAAACTAAAACTAAAAACAAAGATAACAACAACAACAAAAATGCAAACTAAAATAGGTAAGTAAAGACGAAATATACATACAGCACAGCACAGCAGAGCACAGCACAACAGTTTAATTTGGCAAGAAATTATATACGAAACAATTTGATATAATGTTTTGTTTCGCTGCCTTGCCTTTTTATGTTTTCTTTTGTTTTATCTTGGCCACAATTTCTAACCGAAGTTGCAGTGAATCATGATTCGTTGTTATGCCGAATATGTGTTGGCTTACATAAACATTGCTTCGTAGTTCATTGAGCCATGCGTTCCGCTGTGCTGTTGTTGTTGTTGCTTGTAAGAATGACTGAAGCTGCGCATAATGCGAAAAGCACAAAGTTCTTTGTACTCGAACTCATATTTTGGCTGCAGTAATTCCTGCTGTTGCTGGGGCATGTTCGAATTCGCAGTTGTTGCAAAACGGCACATTGTAATTGCAAAAACTTACAGAACACACATATGCGAACTTAATACATTGCAATGCAATATATTTTATTTGAAACACATGCATAAGATTTGTTCAAAATGTTGCAAATCGAAAAGTCATAGGCAATTGTAAATATAATAATGCATACCCAACATATAAATTCTCAAGATCGTTATAGCAAATGACTAAGCATTGCAAAGAGGCTTTATTTGCTGCGTTGCCCCCTGGATCCGCGTTCCATTTTTGCAAAACGCTGGAATCTGCCGAAACGTGACTGAAAATATTACTTTGGATTGCGCGAAATCGGGTGCAAGTCATTTTTGCCGCGTGCAGCTTCAATCTGCATGATTATTGTAAGATTCGTAAAGCGAAAAGTGTACTCGGAAAACGATTGCAGCATGCACAAATTATCTAATTGCGCAAGATGATAAACAACAACGTGACAACAACAATAACAGCAATAACAATGCGTATTTAACTATGAAGTTGCTAAGTTACGCTGTCAGTCGCGCAAAGTTCTTAAATGAACTTTTTACATATCCATATGCAAGTTGATAATTTATTTTTCTGAAGTGGACGTCGTCGCCGCTTTTGCATTTTATTCAAATTGGAAGCAGCAGCAGCAGCAGCAGCAGCAGCAGCAGCAGCAGCAGCAGCAGCAGCAGAAGAACTAACTGAAATTAATGTAAAACACGAAATTGCATATAAATTGTTTTTACAATGCAATCAATGGCACGAGTCACTAGACATGATAACGTTTACAATAGCAACAGCAACAACAACAATAACGATAGCAGAAACAACAAAGGCAATAACAAGAATCATTTGAGCAGCAGCAGCAGCAGCAGCAGCAGCAGCATCAACACCAACAGTCATTGTTTAAGTAACAATTGTTGAAGTTTGCTGCAACAACAATAACAACAATATAATTACATTGCACTAACAACGACAACGGCAACGACAAGGACAACAACAACAATAACAATAACAAACACAATTGAAAACTTTGGTGAAGGTAGCAACGTCGCAACGTCGCAACGACAGCGACAGCAGGCAGCATCGCAAAAATATTAAAGAAAACTTGCGCCTCTTAAATGCTGAGTTGCGCTCTTGAGCGAAGTGAAGCTTTTGTACAAGGGTCAGGTGCGGACTTTGTTAACATGCACACAGAAAACTCGAAGAAAAAAACAACCACAAAATGAAAATGTAAAGTAAAGAAAAAAAAAATGGTTACAATAATAAAATGTTCAAATAGTTTAAACAATAAAACTGTCACGACTTCAAAGTTGTGTGCGCGGCGACGTGTGTGCGGTCGGTGTCTGCCTTCGAGTAAGCTGCATATAGCCATGACGCGGGGAGTGAAGTGAAGTTGGGTGTGGAGTGGGGTGGGTTGGGGTGCAGTTTCGTTGTGCTGCTGAGTGACGTGTCTATCGCTGCGCGTCGCAAGTGTCGGAAGTTGCCGAGTACGTGAAAGTTTTGCCACAAGCAGCAGCAGAGTTGTCAACGTGTTGCTTTATCAATTGCGCGTATTATGCGTCTTAATTGGGCGGTTTGCTTGCGTCAGAACTCTTTGCTGAAATTGCTGCTTTAAATGGCACTGTCGCACTTTGTGCGAGCAAGCTACTAACCATGCTTGTGTATAAGTACATATATATAAACACATGTGTAAGTGTGTATGTATATGCATATGTTTGTAGGTATAAACTTCTACAACATTTAGAATCTTAATTTAAAGTGTTACGGAAACTACGTACCGCGCACGTAACTAGCAATTTAATGACATTGAAGACACGCAGGCACATAAAAATGTAGTGTGACAAACATAACAAAAAAAAAATTCTACATTTCCATAAAGGAACAAAATAAACAGAAAAAATAAACAAATGCTAAGAACTAAAATGATCATATAAAACGGATTTATTAAAATACTAGCTAATTAAGCAAATTGCAAAACGTCAGCGCGTTCTCAGACGTTGCTTATCTGAGGTGAAAAGTCACATTCTCGCTGATGCAATCTTCATATGAAATTTTATTTTCTTTACCATTTAGTTATTGTTGAATTTGAAATTTATTTCATAGCGTACAAAGTTCAACAAAGTTTTAACTGCGCAAGTAATCAATATTTATATGTTAAACTTTGACTAACTTTTGATTTTTTTATTAGCGGCTGCTGTTGTCAGTTCTGTTCTTAATTTATGCATTTGATTTTTTTAATTGTTGAGCTTAGAGCTGTGACAGGCTTTAATTACTTTGTATCGCATTTAATGAGATAAATACCATATTTTTTCGTCTCTTTATTTTTATTTTTTTCAAGTTTGTTGTTGTTGCGGCGTGTAAAATTGAAAACAAAAATAAATTTTAAATTAATCCCTTCACAAATTATCGATTGGTGCGTCCCAGATCTATAAGTTCCGCAAGTGTGCAAGAAACGATTGACACTGAAGTCACTGTCAAGCACGCAGTGCCGCTAGTTGCTTCAGCTAAAGGAAGCTTTAACAGCCGAAACCAGTTAACATACTTCAACATTGTCAATAACGTTAAATGCTATTGAAAAAGAAAACAACAAAATAAAAAAAATGCAGCGAACTGCTTGAAGGTAAAAGCAAAGGTTAAGAAGTTGCCTAAGTATGTACCACATGACGCGCAAATAGATCGACTTGTTTCCGCTTATCTCGGGCTTTTGTTTTCTTTAACGCTGAACAAGTTCAATGTTTTGCAACGAATGGAAACCTTTCATGAACAATGTCCGTATATAGTATGACAACTGCTAGCGAGCTTATGAGGCTAAGTGGGTTGAATATGGGTATTCATTGTTGTACATACCCCTAGGGTAATGCAGCCAAACGGAGTATTTACAAAGTACAGATAGGTGAGAAGAAAAGCGAAAAAGGCTTTAAGATCAAGCGCATTCGAATGTGAATGCTTGGCGCTTATTTATGGGTATTGGATGGGTTATTGCATTGAGCTGATAGTTGTAGTTATCCATACACACACATACATACACACAAATAATCAGTTTCTTAAGTATTTAAAAACATATAAAATCGCTAATAACTGTTGAAATTGGTATTTTGTTGCCATATATCAGACACACAGTGTCGCTGCTGGGGTCTCTTTTTTAATAAGATATATAGATGCAAAAGATGTAAAAAAGAAACCATAAATAATTAAACGCTTTAACTCGGTTAAGGTCGAACATTTAAATGAAGCCTTCTTAGCCTTTTTTTTCTTTTGCAACTTTATTTTAAGCAGCTTTGTGATTTGATTTATTTCATTTTTGGTTTTTCTTTCGCTTCAGTCTGCGCATATCTTGTACAAAACTAATGTTAACAAGTTTTATATAAGATTAAAAAAAAAAAAAAAAACAACAAACAAAAAAAAAAAAAGATAAAATATAAAAAAAGTTTAAAAACCTAAGCAGCAAATTGTTGTTAATGTTAAACGACACAATCCAATTTCAAATGCGTGTTAGGTTTCTTTTCAGCTTATGTGTTGTTGCTTTTTGTTTTTATTTTTTAAACTTAAGTCGCATAAATGAATAAATAAGTTATGTTTGTGAATAAAAAAACGTAGCGAAATGTTACTTGTTTTTAATTTGCTTTTAATTAACTCAAGTTGGCTGCATATAAAATTTACAGCATTCACGATAGCAGCGACTCAAATAATATCAACGACGGAGCGAAAAATATCAAGTGAATGAAAAAAATAATAAAAATTTTAAAAAGTATGGAAGTTACGTCAGCTAAATTAATAAGTTCTATTAATTTATGTATTAATTTTTTCTTTATTTTCGTATTTAATTATATGTATATGAAAAAAAAAAATACATATGAAAAGCCTACACAAATTTTATTAACTTGATGAGGATAAACGCTGCTTAAAACATTAACTTGCCATACCAGATATAAGCATGTATAGTATATATAATATGAAAAATTCCATATGAAAGTCGGTCGTGCCAAGTGTTTAAAAATGCATTTGGCTTAATCATGACTTTAGCACATTTTTTATGTGTGCTAAAGCATTTTTAACACGACTTGGGCATTTTTGTCAAAGTCTGCGCACTTTTGCTTCAGCTTCCTTTCGAAAAGTTGCATGGGTCTGGTGTGCGGCTGCAACGTAATTAGCTGTAAATTAAAACAAACGCAACACGGCTTTTGCAATTAGTTGTCGTGGTTTTTTTATTGGTTTTTTTTTTTTGATTGATTTCGTTTTGTGTCGAGACTAAGACTTAGACTCCGTCTAACAAATTGCATATTTTGCAAGACCAATGCAAAG
>JBAMBQ010003597.1:0-23348 GCA_037044495.1 Stegana nigrithorax
GTACCTAGATCTAATAAATCCATAATTTGGTAACGATGTCTTGAAATAAAAGGGTTTTTGTTAGTAAATGTGGTTTTTCGGCCGATCGTTCCTATGGCAGCTATGTGTTATAATTTGAATACCGGAAAAAAATACATTTGCACAACTTTAATATACCCTTTACCATATGCTTGGTGCAGGGTATAAAAAAAGTATTTATAAGGTTAAGACCGATTTAAAGTGCATAAAGTCTGCACAGAGCTAGACTTTTTACAATTGATACATACATTGATTGCACATGTTTGTGTATAAGGGTAATCAAATTTAGTCAGCGTATGGGTCAGGTTGTGTTTCAAGTTGTTGGCAAATTGATATTTTAATCAGAGGCTGTTAATTTTGCTAGTACTTACTGCAAACACTACATAAGTATGATAACATAAATTTATTATTTGTGTATTTTTCGTCTGCACTTATAATGAAAATAGGAAGAAAGATAGGGCCAATTTTAAGTGCAACTTTTTTATGGAAAAATATTTATAACCTGCGTTTATAGATGCCTATAAATCGGTCGACGTAAATTGTTCACAAGGCCAATCATAACACAACTTAAATACTTACAAGGTGAAAAATAACAGAAGGAATTAACATACCTTTGAACCATGCGAAATGCCGAAAAATATATCCTATAAAATTGTATATACATTTTTTTATTTTAACTGATTTTCCAAAAATACCATATATGTATGTATATGTATATTATTCTAAGATTTAATAAAAATTAATATAAACATATATTATTTTTATATAGCTGCATATAAGATACCAAAGCAAATTTTAAATAGGTGAATATTCTTGTATATTTTTAATAAAACATATGAAAGAAATAAAATAATAAACTGGTTTCATGAAGTTTTTATTAAATAGCAACAAGTTCTTGCACTCGGATATCTCGGGTATTTTTTCCAGTATATATATGCATATACACAGTTTTTATGTATCTAACTATCTTTTGTTAATAGCACGCTCCGCTCGCTTTACTGTAGTTACTGTAGTGTTTGTATCGTTAACCTTATTTCAACTCTTTGGCAAACAATGCTCATATGCACCTGCTGTATTCGCCACAAAACAGCAAATAGTCGTTATTGCTACACTGAAAAATAATTCACTTAGTTGATTGTTTTGCATTTTCTTAGAATTTAAAACGAGTTGCTTATGCAAAAAGTCGAATAATTGCTGCTAAAAGCTGCGATTCCATTGAATCGAATTAATAGCCACAGCAGTCAATCGATTGGATCGAACCATATGTGTGTCTATGCAACGATTTTTATCTTTACTTACTAATTGCCTGGCCATATGTTAATTACATGTGACATATCTATGCATGCATGCATGTACATATATAAATGTGCAAACGTCTCGCTTATCACCCACAATTGAGCAGAGGCTCACATTACAAACTTATGCCAGTATGCCATACCATCGTATTTTGATTAGTACTATGCGCAACGCTTGTTTAGATACTCGTGAAATGGCGAAAAGCTATGATTTTTATTGTTATTGGCATTCATGCAAACATACTCATACATACATGAGCTTTGTATAACCAAGTGTTCGCTTATTTGTATTAAAAGTGTTTACGGGAATTGGCTTAGCTTATTGCGTATAGCACAGGTCTACATCTATGCGCAAAAAATTAAGTGCGTTCTTGTTATTCATAATATCCTCCATCTTTTCTAGCTATTGGTTCTCACCCTCTTCCTATAATATATGCCTAATAAGGGGCATTGCAGTCACTTTTACACATTTTACCAAAAACGCAAAAAGTAAACGTTACCCCGCGCTGTTATGCACTCTACAGAGCATTGCTATTTGACTGTTAACAGAGCGTGGCCAGTGAAACTTACATATCAATTGCTGCTGTTTGATAAGATAAAATGATAAAGAAATAATTAGCAAAAAATTAATTGGTTGCAAGTTGTAATTATTTTCTATTTTTAATATGTACTAATATTTCAAATAATTTGCATGTATCTTCATTTTGGAAATTTTTTCTTATCACAAATTTTTAATTACTCGCATTCGGCAAATAACTCTCCGTGGTTACCTACAAAGACAAACCGCAAGCAAAAACAAAAAAAAAAAAAACAAACAAATAAACATTAATCGGCGACTCGACTGATAAAATTGTGGCGACTTTGTTGTTGTTGTCTGTTCACAAGGTTGACATGTATAGTATAGTAGCGTGCAGAAGTTTGTCTTGACGGTTTGGTCACAAACATACATAAGCACACGCTGGCATACGCAAACATACACACGCACACAAACCAATAGCAGCAGCTTCTTTTGCATCTTAAGGTGTGTGTGTGAGTATGTGTATGTGTGGCGCTTTGCCTTTCTACAAAGTGTAGTCGTAGGGCATAACATTATAGGACATGACTGACCCAATTATTTATTTATTATTATTTTATTTTTTGGTATGTACTTTGTTTTCTATTTCATGCACACAAACATTTTTTGGTTTGTGTGTGCGTTTTCTTTCTTTTATTTTTTGTGATTATAACTATTTTGCTGTTGTTGTTATTGTTGTCTCTTTTTTTTTCTTGGTTTTTTGTTTAAACCAAATTTTACAATCACTTTTGCATTTTCTGTTAGTTTTTTTTTTACTCGACGCTATGATTTATAACATTCATTTTGAACATTAAACCAAGTTCCGCGGTCTTGTGTAGACGTTATTGGCTCTCGTTTGACGGTTTTGAACTTGTTCGCATCATTACATAGCAGACTATTTAGGTAAGTTGTACAAATTTTGAGCTGTGTGTAGTGTCTAGTGTTTAATTTAAACAGTTGTGAACTAATGTTAGGTGGATTCTCTTTTCGCAACTCTTTTCTTGTTTAAGCAGTATAACAGTAGTGTTCATAACAGAAATAACTAAGAAGAGGAGTTCTAACTTATTGTTGTTCGAATGTGCTCGGTACGGAATATTTATAAATAACTTTTTTTTAGTACCTATTCTGCCCATCTCGCAGTTTTTCACAGTGCGGATACCCCAGATCCCAACTTGTTACATAAGTAAAGTAAAAAAATAGATAAAGTTATTTTCTAATATTTTGAACTCTTATTCAAAACTTATATTTTGTCACAATTGTCACCAAGCAATCGAGAGCAACTTTATTTCACTTTGCTATATAGCTTCTTTCAACAATCGGTAGTATCGTGCCATAGGCAAACGCATTGATCGAACAATTCTTCAATTAATCGACAATAGAAAAATTTATTCTGTGGCTTTCAGCCTATCGACATTTACATGTTACATACTATACAAAAGTGCTATAATGGAGTTCATGTTTATTAATTTAAGAATCTGCTTTTAGCAATTATAAAAGCTTGTCATATTTGAAGGAGCCGCCTGCATTAATATGTCGTTACGTGAGTTTCGATACCTAACCATATATTAACGGGTCAGCTGGGTTCCTTAAGGCAAATAAGACAGTAGTTAACTTGTAAGATAGGTTACCATATTCTCAAAGTAATAGGAATAACTAAACTCTTTCGATAGGAATTCCTTAAAAAAAAAAAACAAGAGAAAATGCGTACCTACTTCTTTTACCTGACTATGTCTTTTCTGCTATGGTTTGCTTTTAAAGTCGCTCTGCGATGGCTGCTGACTTGCCAACTACTTGACACACCCATAAACAGTGTATCGATACCAGTTAAGTTGCATTTTATTAAGCTTAAGCTGGATCGAGCTGGTTTGGCCAAACCTTTAGCCATTTGTTAGCTTTGAGCGTTATGCAACTCACAGGCGGAGTTGCGCAAAGTTTGCTGTACCATGTGAAGAGTTACTTGAAGCTGTGATAATTAAGCATTTAACTTCTAACGAAGCTGCGACGTTTGTGCAAAGATAGAAAGCCTTCTGTCTACGTTATACGCCTTAGCAATATAAATTCCATTTTAGTCGCATGCAGGCATTTCTTAACAATTTTGCACTCGGTCTGAATGCCAAAGATGTCTTCGAATGCTTTCAGCAAATATGCGGCGGGAAGTAGATGAGCTGCGTGGTCCTTGCCACGTTAATGATAAAGTATTTTTTTTTAATACAAATAAAAAAAAACTACTTAATGAGGAAAGAAATTCAAAGCTCCAGCTGGGGTAGTTAACATGATTACCTATGAGTTACATGTTTTTAAAGCACTTGTTGAATAAATCTGTGAAGATTATATTGTAAGAAACTATGATAAGAACGGTCGCTATAAATAGATAACTGAAAATGTTGTTGTTTACTTTCGGGAAGTGTTGTTGTTTACTTCTTGCAGTGGTTGTCAAATGCATTTTAAAACTAGAAAGCCATGGCTATAGTTGGGCATACCCGCAAAAACAAAACGGATTTTTTTTCGGCCGATCGTTCCTATGACAGCTATATGTTATAGGTTGAATATCGAAAAAGCAAAATAAACTCGTTAAGCCTTTGGATTAGGAGAGTCTTCGTGCCAAATATGGTGTTGACTGTCTATTGTTTTCATTTATGTGAATAATCGAAAGTTACTTTCATCTGAAGCACACGATTCTGACATTGTTGTTTTAACCTTTGTATTTTATTGTTTTCATTTCATTTGTTTTATTATTAAAATTTTTTTTTTATTTTATTATAATAATTTAAAAAAATTTTTGTACTATTATTTTTTATATGTTTAAATTTTTTCACTGTCTAGGGTTCATTGTTAAAAATATTTAGGTGGAAAACGTTGTTTGCAGGCGTTGATTAAGTTTGTGGCCGTAGTTCGTGTTTGGCATATTAATCTCTCACATAGTCACACAAAAATGCGCCATCCGATATCAAACAAACAAAAATCAAAAATTAAATTAAAAATGGCACATTCGGGGGGTGCATAATGTTATTATACAGCATTGACTGATTTTGTGTGTGTGTGTGTGTGTTTGTTGTATGCTGGTTTTAGTTGTTTTATTTTGAAGTAATAGACGAGCGAACCAGTTACCCATTAAAGAAACTGTGCGCGTGTTTTATACGATTTTTACATACGTCCGTTGACCTACTTTCAAATGTTTGTGGCAATCTTATGGCATAATAATTATTTTATTAATTAGCAGGTAAACACCTTACACACAGTATTTGTATACGCTATATTATGCAACTCCTATAATCAAAATCAAATTTATTTGGCTTTTAAACGGTTTAGTTTCGTACTATTTTCGATTGGAGAACACTTAACATTTTAAAGTAATTCTCTATAATAGGCTGTGCGTCCTAATTAATTGCGCATCTGCTTTAAAAAGTTTTCAAATTCTCAGTTTAGTTTCAGACTATGCTTTATTTTATATACGTACATATAAAATTGACTGATGATTTTGGGACAAAGAAAACATATTTGAAATTATTAAAAAGTGTTTGACTCCAATTTGTACATGTCCTATTATATACATATGTACAAGTGTATTGAGCCGTAAAAAAATATTTTCTTCTACGCCAAAAAAAAGGTCATAGTCAAGACAACATCTTGTTTGTTGTTATATTAATTATTTTTACAATAAGCAGCGAAAGTCTGCTTGCAAAAAAAAGTTTCCAAGTTTGTTGATTTCAATGTCATAAATATACCGTGCGTTGCTCGGGTCTGTTTATATGATGAATACCCGTTATTGCATATCGGCACGCTCACAACATTTCGTTTGAAATGAGAAGTTTGCGTGGATCAATCACAAAAGCTTTGATAAATGCCCTGACTGTGTCGCCAAAAAAATGCATATCATCTATTCCATCATGTAACGCCAATCTAACTAATCTTCCACTTCAGTATCTTTGTGTATTATAATTCCAAATTGCTGGTCTTTTTAATAATACTTCCTATAACATTATACTGCTTACAGGCCTCTTAAACCTTCCTTTTAACAAATATATATATTGTATATGATTTATTTCCTATTCTGTCCGTATCTTTTTAGGAACTTTATCAACATATCTAAAAGTTTTTATACCTAACATTTTTAATTTCCTGGAATGGAATTTCTACCTAGAATATATAAAATAGTAATGTATTCTTTTTTTTTTTTTTTGTTCCAGTAAAATCAACAAAGAAAACATAACATCATAACAGAAAAAAATGGATCACTCGCACCATAATATGCCCAGTGTTGGTAAGTCTTGAACATTGACAGAATGATTTACTTTGCGTTTTCAATTGTACACAAATTAGCTAAGAATTAAAAGGTGACGCTAAGAATGTGGAAATTTTAACTCAAGGAAAAGCCTTTTTGTTCCCCATTCAAGGATGTTTACATATTAGTAGTGTTGGACAATAAATAAAAATTAAAACTAAAACTTAGGATGCCACTGTTACTTACCTTTTTATTTAAAGAACCTTGCTGAGTATAAATGATCATCTTAATATATTCAATTGGAACTTTTTACGATTGTAAGTGTGAAATTTTTAAATTGTTAGGGAATGCTGAATAACGGTGCAGCGGCATTGGGTTTACACAATTGTTGCTATATAGAAACTGACTTCTTATAACTAGAAACTACTTGTCCTTACATCAAACATTATTAATACACAAACTTCACCCACCACACTAACCAAACAAGCCCATATTAATTGTAGATATTGTCAGGATCTTCCATAGATCATCATGCCATGCATCATGGCATGGATGCTGCTGGCGGTGCGCACGATCACAGCGCCATGTTATCAGCAGCTTCAGCAGCGGCGAATGTGATAATAACAACGACGACGACAGCACCAATGGCAGCAATGGATGAACATGCTGGGCATGATATGATGATGCATGCAACACATAATCATCATGGCGGCACTGGCACTGGCATGGAGCACATGATGTCGATGGCGGTGAGTATACTCCTGTAGCACACACACACTCTCACCACACGCATTTACGCCCTTCTTAATCTATGCATTATAGTTTCACTTCGGCTATAACGAGACAATTTTGTTCTCCTGGTGGCACATCGAAACTATTGGCGGCCTTATTGGGTCCATGGTTGCGATCTTTTTGCTGGCACTCTTATACGAGGGTCTCAAGTACTATCGCGAGTATCTTTTCTGGAAGACATACAATCTACTCGAGTATCGTCCGGTGATGGGACCACAACGCAATCCAGAGGCACCGCGTGCACCGGCGCCAGCAGCGGCTGCATCGTCACCAGTACAGTGAGTATTCGTTATGATCGTTTTTCTTTTAACGTGCATCTTTGCGTACGTTCACTCGTTCGTTCGTTTGTTTTTCTGCTCGTGCGTACGTTCATTCTTTTTTATAGGCTTTAACTTAGTATTACCTATTGCAGCTAAGCGCATCTTGTCTGGTTATTTTCCGTTATGGTTTCTTTTTCTTCTAATTTAGCTCTGCCTTGTCTTGTATATTGTACTCTGTCCGTATGGTTTGTTATCTATGCTGTTACTTATACGTATTGTTTTTCTGAATTAATATTTTCTTCTTTACAATTATTATATACTTAATTATACAATATTTTACGCGCTTTCAGCTGACCACAATACTTGATTTCCTGTATAAACGCTGTACGGCGTAATTTGTCTGTGTCTTATGTAAATTAATATTTATTTCCTCTTTCCTATTTAATATTTACAAAGCCTATTTTTAATTTATTTTCGTTGTCTTTTTTTTTTATTATGTATTTGATCATTTTTGTAATAATTTTTTAGATTTTTTTTTGTATATTTTTCACTGCTTTCAAATTATCTGCTCTCTTTTGGTATTGTATGCGCTCTGTCTGCCCACAAATCAACTCATCATCAAATTTATTTAATTAATTGTAAACAATGACATCCTGAACTATAACTTCAACGACAACAATTATAAAAAAAATGAAAACTAAAAAAAGAAGCAAATTATCGTATTAAAATATTTGCATATGTTTGAAAAAACAAAAAAATGAATATAGAAAAAAAAGAGAACCAATTTAGATCAACTTAAATTTTTATATATGTACATACATATGTATTTATAAAATCTATATAAATTCGGCATACTTCATTCGTTATTTTAGATACGTTGGCGAAGTTGTGCATAAGCAACCGTAAGTATATCCTCAGCATATGTAAAATCGCATTTCCCATTTTTTCTTCCACATGAAAAAGTTTTTTGTTTTACATTTTTTTTTTTATTTGTTTAACTTCCCATCTTTTTAATAATATCCAAATGCATATACACACTTATACACTATACAGTCGAACTTATATAGCTGGAAGTATTATTATTTACAGATAAACCAATTAGGAAATTAAGAGAAGTTATATAGAATTCATGAGGAGGTTCCAGTTATAGAAGTTTGGCTGTGTTTTTATTTTTTCATGAGCCTGTAGACAAGTATCAATATATTTTTGTTTTAATGCGTAGTAGTCGGTTTTAAAAACTATTACAAGAACTTGTTTTTAATTTTATATTCGAATGTACATAACCTTTGCGCGCCTAAAAGCTCGCATACATTTGTAAAATTCGTATGGGTATATAGCCGGCACGGATTTATCGATTTAATTGACTATGATCAATGCTCAATGCTAATGTGCTTACAGTTACTCAGAAAAGTATGACTCTCTTAAATATTAGTATTCTGTATGACGATAACTACTTTTATCAGATACTGCATCTGGAAACGTTACTGCTTTTGTTGTTGTTTCAAACCCAGAAATTATGAGCGTGGCTTCCCCCAACTACGAAGTAGCTTTTGATTTAAAAAAACAATTTCATTGAATTAAATACATGACAAAATCAAACAAGTTAATTTATTAGACCGACATATGTTTACGAATAACACTGTCGCTTCTATACACTTGCATTCACATATGAACATAAAATTAAATTTAAAATAAAACTTGTATTCCCAGCTACAAGTTTAGTTTTTACG
Organism: Stegana nigrithorax; assembly: GCA_037044495.1. NCBI lineage: Eukaryota > Metazoa > Arthropoda > Insecta > Diptera > Drosophilidae > Stegana > Stegana nigrithorax. Next base: position 8,871 of record JBAMBQ010003597.1, read on the forward strand.
TTATGCTTAAGCGTAACTGCAGTTTTTTGTGCAGTGTTGGAAAAATACCGATAGACAATGCATTTGCGTATGCGTTTGCATGTTGCAGCCCTGTTTCGACTGTTAATGTCACTACAATCGCGCAATCTTCGGCACTTGTTGTGCGCTGCAAAACTTAAAACGGCATGAGACAATTGTGTCTAATAATCGTATCTAATCTGTTTATTGTGGTTGCATTTCTTTGCAACTGGTTGTAAAATAAGTCACTAATATTGCAAGATTTAGATTAATTTGTAATTTATGTTAAAAGGCAGGGGCAATAAAATTAATTTTATAAAAGACAATAAGCAGAGTGAAACTGCTTGCATGTAATTTAGAAATATTCCGCCGTATGATCGGCGTTAGTAATGGTTTGTTCCTTTAGGTGATCTTGGGGCGCGGTTAGACTCAGATTAATATAATAATGCGTATTATATTATCCCAAGATATTGTCTTCGTTTGTCACTCAGCTGAAGCAAGTATCCAAAGTGCAAGTAACCGCAATTGGAGCCCAGTAAATATATGCAAAATCTAAAACAGGCGTGCACAGCTGGCAACCCTTACGCATGTTGTACGCATAGTAAATTCAAGTAGCTGGCTGCGCATGGAGCCACAAGCAAGTCGAAATGAAAATTAACGCAGTCGTAAGTTGGTTGCAGGAAAAGTAAACTTATTTTAGATTGTAATTCTAAAGACTCGCTAGCGGTCGAATGCGATTACATTTATGCAGTTTATTTTTTGTTTTTTTAATTTTTACTGATTTTTTATATTAAACACATTCCGTAACGGTTACAAATTCCTTTATTTTATTAATTGCGTTCATTTGTTTTTGTTTTTTCTTTTTGTTTGCGTTTGTTTTATTTTTAACATACACATAGTTGTTTTTTGTTTTGTGTTAACTGTTTTTATGCGCATTTTAACAATTTTATTTTCTGTCCGACACACCACACACACACATTTTACAATTTAAATAATTGCCGAATATTTATTTTCTTTGATTGTTAATTTGTTTGTTGTATTGAACGCCTTTTGCAGACCATCGATGTTCTCGCTGAATCACATCTTCCAGACTTTATTACATATGCTGCAGGTGACATTGTCCTTTCTGCTGATGTTGATCTTTATGACTTACAACGTTTGGCTGTGCATGACGGTCATATTAGGAGCAGCCATTGGTTATTTTCTTTTCTGCTGGAAGAAATCCGTAATTGTCGATGTCACCGAACATTGTCATTAGCGTTGATGTGTCCAGTAACGATCACATCTTAATGTAAAGCAACATGGCAACGACACAACGACTACTAAAATAATAGCTTCAATAATAAATACATACTACAATAAAGGCTAAAGTTATTTTAGCAGTTGCCGTTTGCGCTAAACGTCGAAATATTAAAATTCTCCTTAGTTTAAGCATTAAAATGCACATTTTCCTTTTTTTAATAATGTTAAACTTTGAACTTGTAAACAGTGTAAAAAAATAATAATAACAAATTTATATACGTATACATTAATCTAAATTGTAATATAAACCAAAAAGATTCCTGAAAAATCATTGGAATTGTGCTTAAGACACACAAATTTGCAACTGCGACAAACATTTCCACAAAAAAAAATTTATAAAAATTACAGATATAACTAAAATATACATATAAAGTAATAGCGATGTGAAGACCACTTTTTAATTTGCTCAAACGATTTTACGATTCGTTATCGCTATCCCAGTAGGTATCGTCATCGCCATGGTCCCTGGTCTATGTTGGTGCAACATGTCTTGTAATGCTTAACTATTTTAGATAATTGATATTTTTATATATATTCATACATACACGACACTAAACTGCAATAATATTCATAAAGCAGGTTTTGTATAAATTTACAAATATATCCATTTACATATACATAAATGAATATAAATATAAATTTTGTTAGTGACATAAATATATATTTAGTAAGCTTTGATTTTTCACAATTTTTTTTTTTGTACCTATTATTAGTAATTGCGAATTGTACAGAAATTGTTACTTTTTTTCTTACAAATCCAACCAAATTTTTGTTTTAATAATTGTTAAAAATTTGTAGAAAAATATCACAAAATATATACACATGCGTAAAGGATAATGTCTTTTATTTTAAACGGTGTCAACGGCGGTATAGTTTTTTAAATACAGTGGTCCCTTGCCCAATGGCACCCTCGATACACGCAACATCTCACTTATTCACCCTAAGCCTCTGTTAACGCCACTTAAAAAAAATAGTATTGTTTGTAAGTGAATGGCTAAGAAAGAAGAAGGATCAATGTCTATATGTAAGCAATAGTGTTTTTTCAGGAGTCAAGGCTTTGTTATTTTAGTTTAATACTTTTCGTTTACTGTTTTTATTTTGTGTAAGAGATGGACGCTTTTATACTTCTATAGGAATTCTCATTTCTTCCTCCTGTCTGCTGCTTTATGATTTGTGCGCCGATAAATTGCTAGGATTTGGGCGAATTCAAGAAGAAGCAGGGTGCTTCCCACATTCCATAATACTCTGCCGCAGGACATCACAAATTTTTCAGAGGAAGACGAAAAAATAGCAAAAAGAAGAGGATCTGCAAGAGGCATTAAAAAACATATGTTGCAGCGAAAAAAAAAAATTGTACCTATTTGTTTGTGTTGTTGGGTTTAATTTTCGCAAGTGCCTTTTTTATTGTAGCAAAATCAAAACAAACGGCTTTAGTATTGTAAACATTGCGACATGGTTGTCAGAGTTGCCTTTGTGAGGACATTAGCAAAAATATGATCCACGTTCGAATTTTCGAATGGCAAGCTGCTGATTCAAAATATCAATATAAACAATGGGTGAAGTGAAATTCAATTCAGTAACGTCGTACAGCAGCCTCCTCCAGTTGTTATATCAAGATTTGATCCATTGCCTCTCCAACATTTTGAACAATCTCACTTTTTTCTCTTAAAATTTGTTCGTTTTAATGCAACAATTGATTGTGTTTGTGATCCAATGTTGCAGCTTCATAATTGTCAGTCCCAAGTATCTTTGATATAGTTTAAGTTACCCCCCATGATCAAGCGTACTGCGAGAAACTCACGTGAGCATAAACAAGGAGGGTTTTACGTTGTTTAGTACTGCTTTTAGTGTTATTGACAACGACTAGAGTTTGCACAGCACCAAACTGTTGTTTCTCACTCACACACGGTTATGTCATGGGAAAAACATGTGTGAGAAGGAGTAGGAACAAAGTCGTCCAGATGTCATCGCAAGTATAACGTGTGAGAGACTTGAAATAATTCTCTGAATTACCCATAAAGTTTGGTGACAATAAATAAAAAAGTGAAACGGTATCCTGATAGACCTGCTAGCAGCATAAAAATAATTAACAACACCAAGTTGGGTGAAATTGTGTGTTAGCTAGCTACTAGATATTTTAATAATGCTTGTAGAAAATTGAAAACATTTGCCAGTGGTATAATTTAACTCATTATTATTTGAAAACTCACAATTCTGCTGATCTCTCTGAGTTCGAAGGGAGAGCAATAATTACAACAACCATATGAAATTCTCCCGCGCTGGGTAATTTATACGGGATTTGTATGGAAAACCGATTTCTCTCGCCGGGCCAAAGATAACTCTGTTAACTATTAACAGTCCAACACATAATTTGTAAACATTGCTTTTGTACGGCGGAGTATGCCAACTTGATAGTAAATGTTCAACATTTTCTGTTATTTCTCTGCTGGCAACTTGCAAATTTTGACACTCGAGGTAAGAAGAATACATTTCACATTCGTTTGTGTGGAATAACAACAAGAAGAAACGTTTATAGTGCTAAAGGAATAGTAAGTAAAGCGTTGGGAAAAAATGGGAATTTAATTATGTTAAATGAAAGTAATTTTTGTGTAAGCTTGACAAATTGGAAAGAGAATAAACGTGCCAACATGGTTGATGCCGCACGTCAGATGTTGGATGAGCTAATGGGACGCAATCGAAATTTGCACCCATCGGAGGCAGGACTTAAAGTAAATTGGGAGGATCCGGAGGTTTGTAGCGCGTGAAACTTATTTATAAGCATGGGATTATTAAATGCGCACATTATATCTTTTGTTTTTGTAGTTTTGTCAGTTCTACAATGTGAAATTCTGTCCGCATGATCTTTTTATAAATACGCGCGCCGATCTGGGGCCTTGCGCACGTATACACGATGACGAGGCAAAACATCTCTACACGGAGGCACGTCCCTCGCAGCGCAAACGCCAGTATGAGGATGAGTTTTTGCGATTTTGCAATGTTATGCTGCATGATGTCGATCGCAAGATACAGAAAGGCAAACAGCGGTTGCAGTTAATGCAAAGCGATCAGCCAGCAACGCAGATGCCGATACAGATTAGTAAATATCAGGAACACTTGAATAAACTGAATGCGCGCATTAAAAAGCTTTTGAGTGAGGCAGAGGAGGCCGGCATACGTGGTGACGTGGATCAAGCGCAGGATTTAATGACTATATGTGAAGAATTAAGAGAGGAAAAGGAGGCTCTACAGAATCAAAATGAAATATCTTTAAGAAGTTCAGGAGCTTTACCAGCAGCACCATCGCCTTCAACACTTCGGTCAAACGACTTTAGTGAGACAACTGGTGAGCTAAGTGAATGTGGCACAATAACTGTCAACGTGAATACAATTGAGGGAAGTGTTGGTAGTGGTGGAAGTGTCGATGGCATGAACGCCGAGTCCAATGAAGCTGAAGACTCAGCGTCAGAGGACAACGATAAGAAGTCCCATACAACGAATTGGACGCACGACCTTAATGTGCCCGAAAAGCAAATGAAAGTCTGTGACATTTGCGGTGCCTTCCTCATTGTCGGCGATGCCCAGCAACGCATTGAGGATCATTTGATGGGCAAACAACATTTAGGTTACTCCAAATTGCGCAACGCCGTTGCCGAAATCAATGAGAAACGACAGAAAGACCGTGAAGATGAGGAACGACGTCGACGCGATGAGCGCACGCAGCGTGGCAATGCCTTTGATAGCAGACGGTAAGTAGATACATTAAATGCTGTTTGGTTCTTTATTATTATAAAACTTCAAAATTATACATACACATTTGCACAGGTCCAGTGAACAACGTGATTTTCGTGAACGTTCGCGGGAACACAGCAGCAGCAGTAGCAATCGTCATCACTCGGACAAACATCGTTGTAAGTATCGCGTGCCTTGCAAATTTCACAAAGTAAACAAATCCATTTTATGTTATGCTATGCAGATCATCATAAGTCACATCATCGCAATTCGCATTCGCATAACAGTCGAAGTCGGAACCATCAGCATTACCGACATGAAAGTCGTGATCGTTATAGTCGCAGCCGAAGCAGAAGTCGTTACTAAGAAGGGCCAAATGCTAATGCGAACATACTACAAATTTATCATACAAGTACTCAAAAGCACCAAAAAAAAAAAACAAATTAATCAAAACCTTCCAACAATAACAACAACAATCAAGCAACGACAGCAACAGCAACAACACTTAATGCAAATCGCAAATGTATGTACGTTCAACATGTGAAGCTGCACGAACGTCGGATTGAGGTACCAAAAAAAAATAAAAGAAAAATATGTAAAAAAAAAAAAACAAAACACATACATAAAACAAAGATTTAATTTAAAAAATAATGATTAGAATACAGCATTACGTTTCCTCGCAGATCTCGAAAGACAAACAAGGTGAGTCGAAAACAACAAATTTTTTTTTACTTGATTCCGTCTTTTATGTCCATAAATTGTCCTTTTGCTTTTTTGTATTGTTTTGTTTATTTTTCGTTCCCTTTTTATTATTCTGTTAATTCTCGAGTCAAGTTTGTTGGTTATTGTGCGCGCTGCTTTCAGTACTGACTAGACTATGCCCCCTCGCTGTGCTAGTTTTACTTGACTTCTTGACGACAGCGTTTTGTTTGTTCTTAGTTTTTGTATTAATTTTCTTTGCATATGTAGCAAAAAGTTGGAGCTTAAATGGTGACGTTGCGTTTAAATCGCAATCGTTAATCGATATTTTTTAATGCTACATTTTTTAACAATGCAACGAATTTTAACGTAATTTAAAAATAGTTTCATTATACGTAACGAATAAAATGTTATTCATTTTTAATATATGTTTATAATACACTGCGAGAGCTAGACATTGACTCCTTGGAGTTTCTATGCCAATTAAGAAGAAGAATACGTAAGCAATACATTGTGTTCATACGTGTTTAAGGATTGAGCATTGTCTTCAGTTTTTACTAAGGTGCTAATTTTAAAGTTGAAACTCCCTGGCACAACACACATAATGCAGTTTCGCCTTTACTATTTCAAGTCTAATCGTATATTCGTTGCTAATTAAAAATTGACTTAGAAAGCTTAAGATGCTCAATCCAACATAACACGAGCCAACTTGTGCATACCGTGCGTGCAATGCGGTTTGCTAGTTGATCTGTGCAATCACGTATACTCGCACATGTGTATGCTAATGCACCTCAGTGCCCGTAACCAACCTCAACTTGTGTACATTATATAAGGCAGCGTTTACGTATTTTTATGCACCTCAACGCAGCAGGTGTTGTCACATTTGCTTAACAAAGCATTGCAATTACTTCTGAGGCTACACAGTGATTGCAGTAGAAGTTAACTTCAACTCGATTTATCATTGTTATGTTTCACAAAAATTACACATGAGCTAACAGGGAGCTTTTAAAGTTTTATATATATATATATTAGGAAAATTCGGAAAAATTTTTGCAATTAGATCATATCTCTCCGATTTTAGTTCATGTATATTTTTTGTTTCCTCTTAGATCGCAACGTAGCATGACAATGTGACTTTTTATTAACTGCTTGTCTTAACTACAAATGTGAATACTAAAGCCATATATAATACTTATGGTCTCTTTTTTAGCGATAATGTTTCGGTTGCAATCAGCCGAAATTTGCAATAAACCGATACAGCGATATCTACTAAATATGATTCCTTTTAAACATTTTTTGTTTCGATATTCGCAAAACATAATAAATATACATTTAATTTTTGTTTCTTTAACTCTCATATATAATTATAATTCTCATTTTGTTTGTAATATTCACGAAAAAGTATGTATATATTTTTTCATAAAAATTTTTATTTATTAATAATAGTAAAATTTACTTTATCAAGAATAGTTTGTCTTATTGTGTTTAAATATTTCAAACCAAATTTATATTTTTTCCAATTATTCCATAAAGAACCAATTTTTGCGCAATTGCGCACAAAGATTCAAATTTAACTTTCGATCTTAATGATATGGGTAGTAGGAAGCAGATTTTTATTTGCAAAAGTGGTATGCTTTACTCAATTTGTTTATCATTGAAACATTGAATTTTTCTGTTCTGTTTTACAAAACCAAATATAAGAATTTGAAAGCAGCTCGAGAATATTAAGCCTATAGTATATGTGACTTATTTTTCTTTAGTAATGCAGAGAATAGTTAAGTTAAAAAAGTTGTGCCTTTTCAAATCGCTGATTCTACACATAATTGTGTTTTTAAAATGCAAAATTTAAGTTGTCCTTTTATATATGCGACTAAATATATAAAATGTATACGACGTGTGCAGAATAGACTTTGTATTTACTTACTGAAATTTTTACTCTAGATTAGGTTTATGCAGCATTGGGGTTAAAACTGTTAAGGTAAAAGATTAAAAATTTGCAAGCTATTTTGTGCAATCCACACACGAATAATTATTATTATTTTTTTAAATATCTGTAGGTGTTTAATTGTACGGCATTCATTTTTTTTAATACTTAAATATTACATACATATATGCACACACACTGACCTAGTCCATACACCAGCTGAACACACAACAAAGACCACACAACAACATACATACAACCCACAATCCATAGCCCAAGCGCATTATCTTATCTAACTTTTTTTTTTGATTTTTGGAGATAAGAATTTACAAAATTTGTAAAGACCAACTATGTACTATTTTAAGAACAACAACATTTATTATTACCACAACAAGTCTCACAACCACAACAACAACCGCAAGACGACGACGTATGGGCACTCTTGCGCAAGATCATGATCACTCGTGCCGCACACAGGTTAGTGCAAATTGCATCTGTGTCATTTAGTCTTTTTTTCTCATATGAGTAGTCGTCGTATATACATACATTAAATTTTTTAGAGAAGTAAATTAAAGTATAAACCTTGCGCACAGTTATACAAAAATTTTCGAATTGTAACGGTAACGTTAAAGATTTGGAGAGAACAGAGCGTGGAGATGAGTGTGCGCGTTGTCGTTGGAACGTCAAGAAACCAACAAGTCTCAGGTATTTACTTAGTTACTCAAATGAACCAATAACGTTTGACACGCATTAAGCACGTATTATGGGCGTGAATGTGGCGGCTACATAGAACAAATACATTCGATGTGTGCTACAAAGGGGGCCAAGTGTGACAGACAGACTGAAAAAAATGTTTAAGGCAGAGCAAGGGAAATAAATGCGATAAACGAACACTTGCACCTGTAGAAGGTATACTATTTTAAATTAAATAAAAAAACATCTTTAATGTAAAAAAAAAGAAAATTTTTTTTTTAATATTATACTAAACCAAAATTAAAACTATTACTAAATATTTAGCTTCTTGCATAATTTTTTGAGGTTTTGTACTGCCTTTTTTTGTATTATCGTTTTTTTTTTTTTTTTTTCTATAGTAACTTTTACATAAGTCTTGAGTCGTGAGTCTGAGCTCTCGTCGCGTCTACTCTGTGTAACTATGTATGTATGTATCGAACGGTGTATAGAACAGAGTTAAACGTGAACATGTACGAGATGATGCAAACCCCATGCACAGCTGCAATGTTACGAAACGTAGTGACACGCTTTGCTTTTTAGCTGCAGGTACTTGTTTTGTCATTTACAAAAAAAAAGAACTCTTAATTTAAATTAGAACGGAAACTTATGTGTGAAACCCATGCACGATCGAACGTATACTTAACCGATGGGCTGTGCTCTACTCGTATTCAATCAAAAACCATACCAAAACCAAACCAAATCCATTCTGCTTGGCTTTTTGCATCGATAGTAGACTTTCTTCTACATAGGCTGCGTGTGTAATACCATGCCGTAATCGAGGTAATTGTTGCATTATTTTAATTAAAAAAAAAAAACAAAGCCTAAATAAATATTAAAAAAAAATAAAAAAAAAAAAAAAAATAAATATGTATGTAAAAGGTATTTTTTTACATTTATATAAATTTTTGTCAATTAATTTTCATTTAGTGCGTGAGTGCGAGCATATGTTCAATATAGTTCAATTCAGGCCAATTCAGGGACAAAAAATACAATTGAAAACTTACCCGAGGCGTCTATTAAGTGTATTCGTATTTCTGATTTATTGTTGTGTATATGTATACATACATTATGAACCTATGTACCGTAAATGTATTTTTATGTATATATTTCCTTTTTTTATATTTAAAAAAAAATATTTCTTTTTCGTTTCATTTTGATGTATTTTTTATTTAGTTTTGTACGTTTTGGCTTTCGCTTTTCAGAAAAAAACCATGCAATCATTGTTGTTTTTCGATTCCATTTATCAATAGCACATAATCGTAAATCGCATCTACCATATCACATACTCGCACATGCTACATGTACAACTTGCCTTTAGTTTATGGTATTATGGCACGTGTACTAAGCAAACTATTGGCAATTAAAAAACGATTCCAAAATTGTATGCACCCATTTGCCGTTTGTGCCAGTAAAGAAACTTGGATTGATGTGCTTTAACCCTTTTTTCCTCCATCTTAAATATAATTTTTAAGTAGGTCCAAATTTTTAGTGACACTATTGGCCCAATGAGTTACATATTGAGTTTGGCAGTATAGTAAGAGTTCCGCGACACGCATTTTTATATGTTAAATGTTTTTAATTATTCGACTTTATTAAATTATAAATCTAATTTAAAAAATCAGCTACGTGTACATTGAAAAAATGATTTGCATAATCCGACCTCTTTGATTGGCACAAACTGTCCGATTGCTTTGCATGCCTAGCAGTGTCATATTGTTTGTTTCGTATGAGTTAAAGAATGCGAGTGCTTGCCTGCTTCCATTGGGAGGGGTAAGGCTTCTAATTCGTCAGTTATTTCGTGGAAATATGACGTCCACTGTTGGAAAAGCAAAATATAATTTAACTTAATTTAAAAGTTTTGTGCCAGTCAAATTGGTCGTAGTATGAAATTGTATACGTACCTTCAATATGTTTAAACAGCAATAATTTTTTATTTTCAACTATTATAGATTTAGCGGGCAATAGTTAAAAGAGTTTAAAGTAATGTCAGTTTTTCGTATGGGTTAATTTTCCGTTATTTTCCTTTAGATTTACAAAGATGTCTTTATTTTGATATTTCCCTTTTTTTTGTGTGTTTAAACTAGGACTTAATAGGAGTAATAGCTATTGAGAGCATAATATGTTTGATGAGACAGACTTTTATGTAAAATAAATTAAGCTTTAATTAAATGCACAAACCATATTCTCTCATTTGCATCATATTTGCGATTAAAAAATATGCCTTTTCATAATAAAAGTATATGTTATGTTTAAAAATCAATATTTTAAATTTTCATTTGTGTCTGTGGTCTTTATGAAGTAATGTTTTTTTCGTTTTTGTTTTAAAATAATTTTCCTACTAATTTAGCGTATTTTTTCAGATAAACCAAGTACGTTACGCTTATAAATGAGAATAAAAAAGTAAATCAATAACAATAATAATAAACAAGAAAAAAAAGAAAAAAGTTGCACCAATTTTGACAACCATTTTGAGTTTATATAATGTTGATGTTAAATATGACGATATTGAGATTAAAATCAGCTAGCATCTGTTTTATGGATGCTTAGTCTTAAAAAAAAAAAAAACAAATAAAATGAACAAACAAATCAAAAAAAAAAAAAAGAAAGCAAAAAAAAGTATGCCTTGTCTAACTTTTGTGATTTTGGTGCAATTACAAAATTTGAAAGAATAAATTCAAACAAAAATCAAACTGATACCTAAACTATAACTCATAGCTGATGACGATGTTACGGATAGTGAGGATTGAAGAGAAATAGAAGAAGAAAAGCAAGCCAGGTAACTTTTCAACCAACAACCACAACCAAGCAATATTTTTATTCAACGCAGAGTACAAACTTTGAAGATGTGTTAAAAAAACTCCATTTGGGAACTTATCGTATTGGCTTGGATGACAGCCTTTTGATTGCATTTGCGTTGAGCCTCCTCCTTAGCCTACATAGCGATAATGTTGCGAGTGTCATATGTACATCAACATGAAAAACGAGGTGATTTTTCTCAACTCGTATAATGTATTGTTAAGTTTTATTACATATTTTTTTTATATATGGAAAAAAATAATATTTTTTTTTATATTTTATTTTATATATTGAAAAAAACAATTTTTTTTTGTTTTATTTTTTCTTAAGTTTTTCTTTTTTTAAATTTTTTTTTTTTTTGTTTTGATTTATTTAATTTTTTTATTTTTTTTTTAGTAAGATTTGGTTTGTATATACGATATAAATTATTTGTAATCATGTAAACTCTTTAACAAAAAATAATGCTATCAAGCGTTTTTCAAACTTCAATTGCTAAATAAAATAAAAAAAATTCTTAAAAAATACGTGATTTTGTTTTTTTAAGATTGGGTTTTAATCGACCTTCGATCTAGTAGTTCGTGACCGAGTACAACTTGAAGTCTCTGAATTGGTTAATTAGTATAATAATTGGCTTATTTTTGTTTTAGAAGAACTTAATTGCTGATGTCATCTGGCTACAAAATCCTCTCTCTAATGAGAGTGGTCCGATTTCTGTAAAGAAATTGGCATTACCTTCTATTTATTAAGGTACAAAGGCATATAGGTTTTCATACAAAATTTCGAGTTACATGCAGCATGTCAGTATATTGTTGTTGCGCGGCTAACAGTAAAACAGCTAATTTTAATTTACTTTTGTGTTGTGTATCCACTTTTACAGGATTTGGTGTCTGTGACAACAACAAAGTCAGCAAGTCCAAAAAAGGTAAATAAACGCATGTCAAAAAATGGCGCAACATTAATGTCAGATGCGTATACGCTGGGGATACGCATGCGGAACAAACGCACATCTGTTTCAAGCATTATAAGCCCTCTCGTCCACATTTTCGCGGCAAGTTGGCTGTATGGCATTACTAACAATGTACGCAATGCTGAATTCGCATTCAATCTCATAGTGCAATAGTGCGGTAGCTGTGAGCTTTTAGAGTATATTTTTTCATGAAAGTGGTTTTGTACTGTGACTTTGAATTTTGCAATGCTGCCAACTTGTTCCAAACGCCAGGGGTGTATTCACAATAGCAATGGACGCGCAAACAGCTGACTGTGCTCAACGTCGAAGAACAAAATAAACAAAAACAACCGACGGCGCAAAAAATTTTTCTACACAACACAAAACCAAAATAAGTAGAATTTGGCCGAACCCATTGCGAGTAAAATGGGCTTCCCGCGTATTTTAAGTAAAAATAATAAAATATACACAAAACTGGGTGAATTCTGTTTGGCGGGCGATAGCTTTTGGATCGTGTGCCATACTTGCCAAGAGGAACTACAAACGCAAGATCAATTCTGGAAGCATATACAGGATGAGCATAATTTTATGCACGGCGTTGGCTTAAGTGTCGCAAAGGTTTGTAAAGCAAGCAGTTCGAAATAATTTGTAAACAAAAAAAAAGTAATAGAAAAAAACTTTTGGCGCGAATAGCAAGAACCTGGCAGTGGACGCACCACAAGCTACTGTATGGAGGTCGAGGGTACGGCCGCAGCAACGTCGAATGCCGCAACCAGTGGTGCAACAATGGTGGCATTGCCCGCGCTATCGCTTTATCAACGGAAGTACGAGGACGAACAACGTGGGGAGCAAATGGCAGTTGAAATGACTGAACAACACCTGCACCAGCAACAGCAACAGCAACACCATCATCAGCAAACGACGACACAACGTGATCGCAAGGAATTTGCAGAAATACACACAGTTAGTGAAGACAACTCTGTCACGGCAGCGACGACGTTGTCGACGGCAGTAGCGGAGTCTGCAGTCGCAACAATCGCCGGTGCAACAGGCATTAATATTAAACTGGAGCCAGCGACAAGCATTACACTGACACCAACGCCCACAGTAGCACCCACGACAGCATCAGTCGTCGCAGCTGCAGCAGGTGATGATTCGCAGCAACAGAATGTCGTCGGCACGCCCACTGCAATTTATCATTTGCCACAAGTTGTACCACCGCCACCACCGCCACAAATTGCCTCCAGCTACGCACCGAGTAACGTTAGCGCGGCTACTGCAACCGTTGTCGCTTCCGCCTCGCCCATAATGCCTACAACTGTTGCTGTTGCATTGCCCACGCTTAGCATGACAAACATAACGCCAGCGAAGGCCATTGCTGCTGCAGCGGCAGCTGCCATGCTTGCGCAGCAGCAGCAGCAACAACAGCAGCAACAGCAACAGGACTTGGCGCCAAAGGACTCGAACAGCACAACGGCGAGCGCGAGCAGCGCCGTCTCGTCGGACGATGGCGAACGTTGGTACATCTGCGATTATGAAACCTGCGGCCTCAAATTCAAATACATGTCGCGCCTTGAACTGCATCGCGCCGTCCATAGCAAGGAGCGGCGTTTCATCTGCGATCTATGCAGCGCATCCTTCAAGCAATCGTGTAATTTGTCAACGCATCGCAAGAAGAAGCACGCACTCAAGGGGAAGAGTGTGGTGTTGCTGCCGCAACGTATGTAAACCAACTGGCAGCTTGTCTCGCCAGATCTGGCCATTTATTTTTGGTGCTGCTTTCATGCCTCGCACTCCTTGCAGCTGGCTTGGCATGTTTGCAATACAAAACAAGTGAGAATCGACTACGATTCCCAGTTGTCGCAAGTTCAAATAATTTTCCGTTTTTTATTTTTTTTTTTTGGTTTTTTTTTCTTATTTTTTCTTGACGTAGTTTCATAGTCAAGCCCAGTACGCACTCAGGCAACTTTAATGCACTTTGTGTGTTGTGTACTCGTACATGTATGAAGACAATTGTCGACGTAGCCGGCAAATGGTGTTCTATGTTTTTTTGCTTAGTCTTAGTATATAAATATACATACATACATGCATATGTACTGGCATATGTTCTTGCGTTTGTTATTGCGTTAAGTATCGCATTAAGTGAGGTTATGTTAACCTGCGGTAGTAGTTTTTTTGATTAGTACACTAAGCCTAATTATACAAAACAAAAAACATAATTTTAATTACAATTAGGTTTAATTGAGTAGCACAGCGTATCCGTAGTGCGGAACAGATAAGTGCAAGTCGTACAGACATATAAAAAAAGAGCAAAAACAAAAAAAGTGGAATCAATAGATGTTTTAAATTTTCT